>CAUYRT010084058.1:0-103257 GCA_963574885.1 Lepilemur ruficaudatus | reverse complement strand
TTATGTAAAAATTAAAAAAATACCCAGGAACATACTTAACTGAGAAAGTGAAACATCTCTACAAGGAAAACTACAAAATACTGATTAAAGAAATTGTAGAAGACACAAACAAATGGAAAAACATCCCATGCTCATGGATTGGAAGAATCAATATTATTAAAATGTCCATACTGCCCAAAGCAATCAGAGATTCAGTACAATTACTTTCAAAATACCAACATCACTTTTCAAAGAATAATCCTAAAATTCACATAGAACCAAAAAAGAGCCCAAATAGCCGAAGCAATCCTAAGCAAAAAGAACAAATATGGAGGCATTACGTTACCTTTCTTCAAGTTATACTGCAAACCTATAGTAACCAAAACAGTGTAGTATTGGTATAAAAGTAGACATATAGCTCAGTGGAACAGAATAGAGAACCCAAAAATAAAGCCATATACCTACAACCAACTGATCTTCAACATAACAGACAAAAATGTACACCGGGGAAAGGATATCCTATTAAATGGAGCTAGGAAAATTGGATAGCCATATGCAGAATAATGAAGCTGGATCCCTAGCTCTTACCATACACAAATATTAACTCAAGATTTATTAAAGACTTACATGTCAGACCTGAAACCATAAAAATTCTAGAATAAAATCTAGGAAAAACCTCTTCTGAACATTGGCCTAGGCAAAGAATTTATGACTAAGACCCCAGAAGCAAATACATCAAAAACAAAAGTAAATATATGGGACTTAAGTAAACTAAAAAGTTTCTACACAGCAAAAGAAATAATCAACAGAGTAAATAGACACCCTACAGAATAGGAGAAAATATTCACAAAGTATACATCTGACAAAGGACTAATATCCAGAATCTACAAGGAACTCAAATCAATGAGAAGAAAACAACCCCATTAAAAAGTGGACAAAGACATGAAAATTTTTCAAAAGAAGATATACAAATGCCCAAAAAACATGAAAAAATGCTCAACGTCACTAATCATGAGGGAAATGCAAATTAAAACCATGTAAGATATCACCTTACCCCTGTCAGAATAGCCATTATTAAAAAGTCAATAAAAAAATAGATATTGGCACAGATGTGGTGAAAAGAGAACACTTACACAGTGGTCGGAATGTAAAACAATACAATCTCTATGGAAAATAGCATGGAGATTCCTCAAGGTACTAAAAGTAGACCTACCATTCAATCCATCCTTCCCACTACTGGTTATCTGCCCAAAGGAAAAGAAGTTGTTATATCAAAAAGATACCTGCACTCGTATGTTTATCCACAGTATAATTCACAATTGCAAAGATATGGAATCAATTTAAGTGCCCATCAACCGATGAGTAAAGAAAATGTGGTGTACATATACCATAGAATACTACTCAGCTACAGAAAAAGAATGAAATACTGTCTTTTGTAGCAACTTGGATGGAACTGGAGGTCATTATCCTAAGGGAAGTAACCCAGGAATGGAAAACCATTAAGTGAGAAAATACCACAGGTTCTTATTTAAAAGAAGGATCTAAGTTATGGGTACTCCTAGTTATAAGAGAGGGGTATAAATGACATTGGAAACTCAGAACAGAGAAGGGGAAAGGGAGGGGAGTGAGGGATGAAAAATTGTCTATAGGCTACAATATGTATACTTTTCAGGTCATGGGCCAGACTTCACCACTGTATAATACATGCATGTAACATAAACCACTTGTCCCTCTAAATCTATTGACATTTTAAAAAGGGAAAAAAAGTTATGTTTATACTATACTGTAATCTATTAAGTATTAAATAGCATTATGTCTAAATAAAAGTACATACTTTAACAATACTTTATTGCTAAAAAATGGTAACCATCAACAGCATGTACTCACTTCATGTTTCTGTGCCATGTTTTGCTAATTCTCATAATATTTCAAAATTTTAAGTTATTATTACATCTGTGATGGTAATCTGGGATCAGTGATCTTTGATGTTCCCATTGTAATCATTTTGGGGCACCATGAGCCATGCCTATTTAAAATGGTGGACTTAATCAGTAAATAGTGTGTGTTTTCTGATGCTGTTCCCCCATCTCTCTTCCTCTCCTCAGGCCTCTCTATTCTGTGAGACACAACAATATTGAAATTAGGCCAATTATTATAATAACCCTATGGTGGCCTCTCAGTGTTCAAGTGAAATGAAAAGTCATACATCTCTCACTTTTAAATCACAAGCTAGAAATAATCAAGCTATTGAGGAAGGCATGTCAAAAGCTGAGATAAGCCAAAATCTAGGCCTCTTGCACCAAACATTTAGCCACGTTGTAAATGCAAAGGGAAAGGTCTTGAAGGAAATTAAAAGTGCTACTCTGTTGAACACGTGAATGGTGAGAAACTGAAGCGGTCTTAGTGCTGATATGGAGAAAGTTTTATTGGTCTGGATAGAAGATCCAGCCAACCACAACATTGCCTTAAGCCAAAGCCTGATTCAGAGAAAGGCCCTAACTCTCTTCAATTCTATGAAGGCTAAGAGAGGTAAGGAAGCTGCAGAGGAAGAGTTTGAAACTAGCAGAAGTTGGTTCATGATGTTTAAGGCTAAAAGACATCGCCATAACATAAAAGTGCAAAGTGAAGCTGCAAGCACTTCTGTAGAAGCTGCAGCAAGTTATCCAGAAGATCTAGCTAAGATAATTGATGAAGGTGGTTACATTAAACAACATGTAGGCAAAACAGCCTTCTAGTGGAAGAAGATGCCATCTAAGACTTTCATAGCTAGAGAGGAAAAGTCAATACTTGGCTTCAGATTGTCAAAGGACAAACTGACTTTCTTGTTAGGGGCTAATGCAGCTGATGACTATAAGTTGAAGCCATGCTTATTTGCCATTTTGAGAATCCCAGGGCCATTAAGAATTATGCTAAGTCTTCTCTGCCTGTGGCCTATAAATGGAACAGCAAAGCCTGGATGACAGCACATCTGTTTACAGAATTGTTTGCTGAATGTTTTAAAAAATACATTTTGTAAGACTATAGCTGTCATAGATAGCGGCTCCTCTGACAGATTCTTTTTCTATGCCTGTGGTTTGTTTATAGATCTTGGGAACACTTAGGTTGCCTAAGAATAAACCCAGGCAGTAGTCCACATAGGTTTTCACAAATATGTGTGTGTCACGCAAAGCCTTTAGGAAATTCCTAGTGGAGAACCCTGGCAAAAAAATCTTTTAGTGAAGTAATTCTAAAAGAAATGCTTTCTTAAAATATATTTATCATCCTATATTTGGCTAACATTTTAAATGTATCAAAATCTAAGAATGACACCCAAGCCGGTTAATTGGCTAAGTTAAATTGAAAACTGAATGATTAACTGTACATCTTGGTAAATTCACTAAAAATCATTTAATTGTACACTTAAAATGGAGTAAAGGCATGACATGTAAAGTATACTAAAATAAAGAAAAAAAACTGGAAAAAAATTCAGCATTCTAGATGTCGTTAAGAATATTCATGATTCATAGGAGGGGGTCAAAATAGCAACATTAACAGGAGTTTGGAAGAAATTGAGATCAGCCCTCGTGATTGACTTTGAGGGCTTCAGGCTTCAGTGAAGGAAGTCACTGCAGATGTGGTTGAAATAGCAAGAGAACTAGTATTAGAAGAGGAGCCTGATGATGTGACTGAATTGCTGAAGTCTTCACAACAATTGAATAGATGAGGAGTTGCTTCTTATGGATGAGTAAAGAAAGTGCTTTTGAGATGGAATCTACTCCTGTGTACATTGTTGAAATGACTATAAGGGATTCAAAATAGTACATAAACTGAGTGGATAAAGCAGCAGCAGGGTTTGAGGGGACTGACTCTCATTTTGAAAGTTCTTCTGTGGGTAGAATGCTATCAAATAGCATAGCATGCTACAGAGAACTCTTCCATGAAAGGAAGAGTCAATCAATGAGGCAGCCTTCATCGTTGTCTTTAAGAAATTGCCACAGCCACCCCAGCCTTCAGCAGTCACCACCCTGATCAGTCTGCAGCCATCAACATCTAGGCAAGACTCTCCACCTGCAAAAAGATTAGGACTCATTGAAGGTTCAGGTGATCGTTAGCATTTTTTTAGTGTTAAAGTATTGTTAAATTAAGGTACATACATTGTTTTTTTAAGACAATGCTATTTTGTACTTCATAGACTATAGTGTAAGCATAACTTTTATATGCACTGGAAAACCAAAAAATTAATGTGACTCACTTTGTTGCAATACTTACTTTATTGCAGTGGTCTGGAACCAAACCCGCAATATCTCTGAGGTGTGTCTGTAAGTTATTTATTGTTTTTCTTGGTTTTTAAAGGATGAATATGAGGTTCCATTCTGACTCTGTTCCATTCTGCCAACATATTAATTCTCAAATTGCAGAGATTTTTTTTGCTGTAATATTGAATAATCTTATATTAGGATAGTGGACTATCGCCTGAGTCAGAACTGATGTGATATTTCTAAAACTGAGTAGTAATCACATTTGTTAAGTAATGCTCTCTCTAAAGGTTTCATTTCTTTCTGCATATATAAAGTACCCTCTCAGACTACTGTACTAGACAGGGATGGTGTCTATAGAAATTATATGTGAAACATTAAAAAAGAATGCAAGTATTAAGGAAGGATAAACAAGAGAGAGAACATATTCTATTTGTTAGTCTAATCTTCAGTCATTGTACTTCATCTTGGATATGAATTCTTCTTAAAATTATGTTAAATTTTAATTCTGTATACCTTGGATTTAATAATGAATCTCAAACACTATTTTGGATTAAAAAATAAAAAGGGTTTCCAGAATATTCCTCTTTACATTGATTTAAGGTTCTTTAAGTCTTAATTATTTAAAGTTGTTATGCGCTGTGTTTAATTTTAAATCTAATGAATTATTAGCATTTAAATAAAATAGTACTTAATATTTTTATTTAAAGTTAAAATATAGATTATGCTTACTTTCTTTATAAAATACATTTGCTATTTTGTTCTATGATAAAATTAAGATTATCTACAGAAAATTTCACATCTGGACATGTTTTTGTCATAATCTGAGTCCATGAATCTTTCTTTACGGTGTGAAAGAAGAGATGAATTTGTCAGGTGGCCTGAGAAAGGAAACAAGTGAGAGAAGGAATCACAGTAAATTGAATTTTTCCATTGAAGTCTTCCTTTTCCCCATGCCCTTGCACCCTAAAGATCCTGGAGCATTTTGGGAAACCACCAACAGGGGTGTCATCTCATTATATAAACTGCATAATTGCATAGTTTGGACCTAGACCTATTTATTACATGACAAAGAAGCAAAACAAATGCTACCTCCTTTTAGGGTTAGCTTGAGGTTTCAGAGATGCAGCATATCAATTTTTGGTAATTTTTTCCCATTATTCGTTCTTACTAGGAATAAAAAAATCATTTCTCCCATATGTAAGAGGAAAAATCCCATCTTTCTATTGATAATAGAAGGTAACAGGATGATCATAGCAAACATAATCTGATGTCATTTTAGACCTAGCAAGAGTAGATTATCTGTGACCCACATAGAATAATTAGAAATTACTTAAACTTAAAAATAGTGGATTTCTAATCTCATTTTCAAGGTTAAAAGATCTCAACAGGACCAGATATTTCTGTTAAATAGACTCATCCAAAGCCCAGTTCTGAAAGATTACCTTTGATTATTTTTAAATTTAATTTTAAACAGGATTTAAATACATGTGTTTGTGCATTTTTACTAAAATTAATATTGAAATTAAAATGTTTTCACAACAATCTCTACTTTCAGGCTTTCTTTTTTATTTAGGGGAACAGGTTATTCTAATTATTTCTTAGACTGGTCAGCATTTTTTTCTTTTGCTGTTTCTGCATGAAATGGATAGTGATGTTGTTATTAACGTGATTGATGTTGTCAGAATTATTGAGCAGTAGTTCACACATAGCCAAGAGTAATATCCATTCTGATGAGCACCAGTACTGTGCTGGGTGACTGTATTAGTCATGTTTTCAGTCACTGGGCTTGGAGAGAGTTAATCAAGAAGTGCTGTAACAGCTGGTACAGCACATTCTGGTGAGGTTCCGACAGTGAGCTATTGTGTATCATGACACTGCTCTGACAGTTTATCTAAATTTTATATACAAGCATTTTTGTTTTCTGGGCACTGTGGAGTTTATTTAATAGAGTAAGCTTTTGATGGTGTCTCTGGAGCTTAGTGCTTTTCTCAGTTGTGAGGTTGGGGGTAGAATGAGGAAGATGCATTCAGTTATAATTTTGTAAAAGGCTTAAAATCTCAAAGAAAAAATTAGTGATTTTTGCATTTGGTCTCATAGGTACTATTGTTGGATTCTATTTGAATTACTAAAGATAGCTTAAAACAAAGCTTTTCAAATTAAAAGAAGAAAATATGTTCTCCCATAAATACTGGGTCGTATTTAACTTGCAAAGTTAATGTTTACCTAAATAAATACAAAAAGAATCAGAAATGCAGGAGTGACAATTTTAACTTGGCTATCTTATACAATTAAAAGTATCAGATGTTCAAAATGATTAATTAGCTTAAAGGAGATTATCTATTTAGTAGCATTTCACTAATCAATTAGTGGATTTACTTGCCCTTTAATATGTACCCAGAAATGGAGTGCTGAAATTATTAATCCCTATAATTAAATTTTGCCTAGTATCCTTCTGAATCAATGTGGTAAATTAGCAGCATTCAGTACAGTATCTATACAAACTATGTTTAGTCTATTCAACTCCAAATCAGTGTTGCAGATACAGAAATCATTGCTAATTATGCTGATTTTTATATGCTTTTAATGTCATATACTAATATTGGACATGACTTTTTTAAAATTTTGGATACAATATAGAACTTTATGGAAACTAGGTTCCCCCTAGTCAAAGCATTAGTTTAAATACCAAGTTACATTTCATAGTGATATAAAGATACTCTTTTTATAAAAGAATTATCAAAATTATTGTTATCATCAAAATTATGTATAGAATTGGATTGTTCTTTAGCATAAACATGTTTCCTTGTAAAAGTGTATTTATATTGCATAATTTTTCATTGTTCAGTGTAATAAACAGCTTGGAAGTATTTCTGATAAAATTAAAAGTATTAAAAAATTTATATCTGTTTACATAATTTTTTTCAATAGGATAGTGCATTTTAATTATCTTAAAGCATTACTAATTGCTTGAGTGATTAAATAGAGGCTTTTTAATTTTTTTTTTTTTTTTTTGTTAAGGAAGCTAAACATTTATGAGTTTTCCTTGTATTTGCAATTTTCCCCAGACATTCATTTTATTATCTCATCATCTGAGTCCACATGAATATTTAATCTGACTTTAAAACACTGTGGAAATGGACAAAGCAGTGAAACTTATAGTTCAATTGTGATTTTTGCCACAATGATTCATATACTTCTCTCTGTCATGTTCTATTGATATATTATCAGTCCCTAAATCCCAACCAAAGGGGCGCATTAAATGACCATTTTACTTCTACCAATAACCAAAAATCTTATCAAAAATATAATTTTGGCATTAAAAATGCAAGAGTAGTTCAATTTGCGTGTTGACTGTGAACATAATTTTTCAGCTGTTTCAAATATTCTAGTTAATGTAAGACTTCTTTATTCCATACATTATTGTGTATAATTATCCTGTCTGGCTTCCTTTACATATTCGTGTATAGTTATTTCTTGCATACTTAAGTACTTTTACTAGACTGAAAATTCTTTGATGCTGAAGACTGTGTCATAATAGATACTTAGTAAATTTTTGATGGGTGGATAAATGAGTAAATGAATCATGGTTTATGTATTTAGGAATTGTTTTTTCAACTGGATTATAAGCTCCTAGAGGGCATAGGATTTTATATGTGTAGTCATACACAGTCACTATCATTTTATCTTTCATTATAAGAACTACTTTTTGTTTGTTTAAATAAAATTTTGACGTTACATTCTGATGTGATTGAGATGTTATATATCTTCAAGACCTCTTAGATAGTGTTGAGTAGATAATATCAATTAAAAACTAGCATTATCATTTCTTGAGGAGTTATTAGGGGATTTAATATATATTAACTCGATTAATATATGTTAAAATCCTGTGAGGTAAGCATTATTATTTGGAAATTGAGGTGTAGAGCTTTAAAATTTTCTTTAGATTACACAGTGAGAAAGTCCCATACTTTGGAAATTATTTTGGAAAGAGATTTTCGGTGGCTCCAAGTGTAAGATCTGCTGCTCTCTCTCTTTGGTTCCATGGTTGATTAGATGTTTATGTGAACTTCAGGTCACTAATAAAAGAGATTGCTGGTCTTCTGTTGGAAATGATAGTTAAAGAACCATTCATTTCAAATATGGAAAAGTATGTGTTCTGACTTCAAAGGAGAGAGTGCTAAGATTAAGAGGACACTTTTCTCTTTGGATTGCAAAAAAAAAGCAAAAACACCTGAAAATAAGGAATCAATGCTGTTTCTGTCCGTGCCCGTTTAGTTTAGTGCTGCTATGTACTATGGAAAACTTTAAATTCAGACTTAAGTGAGCTGCTGTTCATATACCTAAGAAGTCAAATGAAAATCTTTCTTAGAATTAGTAGAAATTGATAATGGATAAAACAGGTATATAATCTCTAATTGTGAAAATCTTTCTTGACTAGGATATTATAAATTATTTTTATCTCTAATTGACACACAATAATTGTCCATATCTATGGGATACAATGTGATATTTCAATACACGTATACATTGTGTAATGATCAAATCAGGGTATGTAGCATATTCATTACTTCAATCATTTATCCTTTCTTTGTGGTGGGAACATTCAGAATGCTCTCTTCTAGCTATTTTGAGGTATACAATACCTTATTGTTGACTGTAGTCACCCTGCTGTGCAATAGGACACCAAAACTTATTCTTCCTTTCTAACTGTAACTTTGTTCCCATTGACCAACCTCTTCCCATCCTCCACTCTCCACTACCTTCCCCAGTCTCTGGTACCCACTACTTTTATGAGATCAGCTTTTTTAGATTCCACATATGAATGAGAACATTTGGTATTTGTCTTTCTGTGTCTGGCTTATTTCACGTAAAGTAATGTCCTCCAGGTTCATCTGTGTTATTGTAAATGACAGGATTTCATTCTTTTTTATGGTTGAATGGTATTCCATTGTGTTTATATACCACATTTTCTTTATCCATTCATCTGTTGTTGGACACTTAGGTTGGCTGTTGTGAATAGTGCTGCAATAAACATGTAAGTACTACATACTGATTTTATTTCCTTTGGATATATAGTTGTCCCTCAGTATCCACAGAGAATTGATTTCTGGACCCTCTGCAGATACCAAAATCCACTGATGCTTATGTCTCTTACATTAAATGGCATAGTATTTGCATATAACCTATGTACAGCCTCCTGTGTACTTTAAATCACCTCTAGAATACTTGTAATACCTAATGCAATATAAGTTTTATATAATTAGTTGCTATACTATGTTTTTTATTTGTATAATTTTTTATTATTAAAAATTTTTTTTTCCTGAATATTTCCTATCCATATTGGTTGAATCCATGGATTCAAAACTCGTGAATACGGAGTGCCAACCATATACCCAGTACTGGGATTGCTGGATCATATAGTAGTTCTATTTTAATTTTTTGAGGGATCTCCATACTGTTTTCTATAATGGCTATGCTAATTTACATTTCCACCAATAGTAAGAGTTCCCTTTTCTCCACATCCTTGCCAATACTTATCTTTTGTCTTTTTGATAATAGCCATTCTAACTGGAGTGAGGTGATATCTCATTGTGGTTTTGATTTGCATTTCTTTGATGATGAGTGATGTTGAGTATTTTTTTATATATACCTGTTGGCCATTTGTAGGTCTTCTTTGAAGAAAATGTTTATGTCTATTAAGGTCTTTGTTCATTTTTTAAATCGGATTATTTGTTCCTTGCTGTTAAGTTGTTTGAGTTCCTTATGTATTCTGGATGTTAACCCTTTGTTAGATGTATAATTTGCAAATATTTTCTCCCCTTCTGTAGGTTGTCTCTTTACTCTGTTGATTGTTTCCTTTGCTGTGCAGAAGGTTTTTAGTTTGATATAATTCCATTTACCTATTTTTTGCTTTTGTTACCTTTGCTTTTGATGTCTTAATCCAAAAAATCCTTGCCTAGTCCAGTGTCATGAAGCATTTCCCTTTGTTTCTTCCAGTAGTTTTATAGGTTAAGGTCTTTAATTCATTTTTAGTTAATTCATATTTAAGTCTTTAATCCATTTTGAGTAGATTTTTGTACTGAATAGTGTTTTAAACTGTAGATTAAATTAACATAGAATCATTGAATTAGGTAGCTATGTGCAGCAGAGTTACAAGCATTGAAAGGACCTGTAATAAGACTGAAAAGTGTCATCACTGAAGTTAGATTGAACTGTCTTTGTGGAGTCTAATGGAATATTCCCTTATTAGGTCTTCAGTTTGGCAGGTCTAGTAACTCCATTTGAAATTGTTTCCAGGGTTTATCAGGCCCAAAAGCAATGGATCTTACTTCCAGACTCAAAAGAGATAGTCATAACAGAGTGATTGCTTATTACTTTATGCATGATTGTCAAGTGTGCCAAAGGACTCTTGAACACATTCTTTCTCCTGTATGACAACATATGTGGCAAAGTGTTTCTTGGTGAGAATGAGCTCAAAGCAGAATGAGTTAGTTGGATTGTATCATCAAGCTATTGATGCCAAGAAGACTGGGTTCTCAGGTCTGTTAACAGGAAACCTCTGGTAATAAATTCTTGCTTTTTATTCCCTCACCCATTTTTTTTAAATATCAGCCAATAAATACTTCTCTCTCCCTGTCTGTTAAGAACTTCCCCACGCCCATTCCATCAAAATCTTATTATTAGAATACAGTTTAATTTTTAAATAATTGAACATTGTTTAGATTGAACCTGAAAGATCATTTCTTAGGGTAAGATCAGCCATCAGGAGAAAAGAAAGTATTAGCTGATAAAATAGGTAGGACCTATACGTCTGTAAGTCATGCTGTTTTTAATTTATACTTCTAGTTTTTAAAATAGTGAAGCATTCTCATTTATCTTATAGTTATGCAGACTGATGGAAGTCTTAGATATCTATTTTGATCATTAGACTATAATCAAGGCATAGATATTTCCCTAGAAATAAGATATCCTAATTATAGACAACCTACAGTAAAAACTTGTTTCTTATTATTCCTGGAAAAGTATATTTTTCTGAAGAGCTGAGTTTTACATGTAACTAAGAACTTATAAATTGTATTTATATTCCTTGAGGGTAGCAGTTGGTCCTTTCTGATGAGCATTAAAGGTTTTCATTCTTTTGTAGTGAATGAAATTATCTATACCAAGATATTTTAATTATTTTTAGTGTGTTCTGTAAAAAAAATTCATATTTTATGCTTTTTAAAACAAAACAAAATAAGTGTATTAAACTTAATTTGGCACTTGGGAATAGCTTGTGGTTTTCAGTATTCCTGGCAGTAGTGACCTCTTTCCTCTTCTAGTTTGTTGTTTTTGTCTTGCTTGCGAATGTGATTAACATGATAACTTGTGTTGTTCTGAGTATGTTGTATAAGCGCCAGGGCAAAAATTGGATGACATGTTTGGCTGCTCAAACACAAATTGTACTTTTTTCTTATGTCAGTATTCTGGGTAGCTGAGTTTCAGAGAGATGAACGTTTGCCATTTCTAGAGGAAAAAAATAGCCTATTTTGGCCAGCCTCACAAATTCTGTTCAGAAATGATGGTAAACATCACATCCTTTAGAAGAATATCCATCTGCTTATGATCTTTTCATAGGTAGTACTCTAGTTATTTTCTGATTCAGATTCTAGAATGGTGTCAAAAACCTTGAAAATAAAAGCTTTTTCCATGTGAAATATAAATCTGAAATCTTTAAAGTTGATTCTTTTAATACCACAAATAAATTCCTCAAGGTTATAAGCAAGTTGTGAATTTCTGCAGAGCAAAAATTTCCCTTAATATTATCTAGTGGTAATAGTCTAACCTTACAGTTGCCTTCCTTATCCTAAATACGTTTAAGTTTTTAAGTGTCATCCATGACTGTGATTTTAGGCAATTCAATACATTTCCTAGTAGCTCTTCTTGATTTCTATTTCATCTTTGTTTGTTTTTTTTTTTTTTTTTTTGTACTTTCACACAAGCTTTTCTAACTGCTTTGGAACAACCTGTCACTATCAGGCTCTAAGAAACTGTTAAAATGACTTCATTCACTTCATTTACAGATGTGGAGCTAGAGGCTCAGGTTTCCTCTAAGTCTCTAATCAACGTTCTTGTGTGTTTGTAGACTCTCTTCGTAAACTAAAACATTGTTTTGAGGAAATTATGCAACAGAACTGAGAAATGTTAATTATAAATAGAATTGTCATTGGATACCATGAATTTCACAGCATGATAGGAAGACTAATGTAAATAGAACAAGTAGCTAATCTAGAATTTCTTTATAAATTTCTGGAAAATCTATAAATGAAACTCTGTTATTGGTTACTAGTCATCTAAAAAATAGATCCGTTTTCCCTTATGTAGGACAACTATAGTTATTCAGCTATTTATAATGAGCATTTAATATGAGCTACTCATTTAACATCTCTAAAGAGGTTTTAAAAGTAAAGGTGCTGTTTATTAGCATCACTGGAAAAAACTAAAGACAAGTAAGTTCCTGGGATTTGAGTTGCAGCCACAAGTATTTGCATGCGTAGTAATGCTTAATAATAGCATAGTATATCTTCTATCATCTTTGAGCAAGCTATTAAGGTAAAGTAAAGGGATAGGAAGAGGAAAACTTCTCTTTTGTATATTTGAAAGAATATATTCTTTTGTACTACCTGAAAGTATATTTAAAAATATAAATGTATATCTAAAAATAAGATTATATAATTTGTGTTTTGAATTTTTGGATATTATTATAACAGTTTGTCAATCTAATGATAGATTTTCTGTTAACACAAATTAAACCAGTATTTCTAGAAGCTATCTTCTGTTTATTGAATTGTTTTTCTTATATATTTGTGTTAGAACCTTATAGAAAAACATACAGTTAAGAAATTGTAGTATTATGAAAAGAATGATTTTTCTATTGAAAAAAGAACACTAATCATTTAAGTCCAGTTTTCAGAGCAATAGATGTTATAATATGGCAAATTCATAGATTGCCTTGTTGAATTTTGTTATTCATAGAAATCCAGAACCAGTAATGCTCTCTCAGCAGTTTTCTATTCATTAGCATTTTTATGTCATTTTTGTATTTATTTTTTAATGCTTATTCACTGACAGTTGAATTGAAAATAGATACTAGACTTTTAAAAGAATTGTCAAGAAATCATGTGTAATAAAAGGTTATATTTGAATGAAGTGATACTTCCACACTTCTTGTTAGGTTTTGTATTTGAATAATTTGGGGGGAGCCTAATGTAATTCAATTCTTTTTTTCCAAGAGAATTCTAGCAATTTGTGTAGGTAATTTATAATTCTTGGTACTCACATATAAACTGTTTAAATCTTTAGAATATTCTCTGAATAGGATTTAAAACATCATAAAATAGACATAAAATAAAGACTTGATAATTATTTACATCTGAGTATGATTTTCTTATTTTTAATAGGATACAACATCTATTGAAAAGATGTCAAACTGTTGTGAAGAAATGTAAGTATAAAAGTGAAGTGTATAGTATTGTTTAAAAATGGAAACAACTGGACACATTTCAGAAATATGTGCATATAGTGGAAATATAACATAATGATGACTTTTTCTTGGCTCCTTGTCTGAGGCCTGAGCTAGATAAGCATTCCCCAGTCTTACAGTAGGGGTCTTCCAGCCATGGTAGTTTTCAAACGAAATAAGTACTGATCATTCTTATTCCTTGTCTAACTAAAGTAAGTTAAATTATTTGTCCTGAAAGTACATCAAAAGAGATTTGCTACTGTGTTGTTGACACACATTCTGTTAATCCTGAGATTCTCCTCTGCTTCAAAAGTTGCCCTAGGTTGATTGACGACACAGATACAATATCTGCTCTCCAGAGTTAAAACTCAGCTGCATGCCATAATGAAAGAAAAGCTGTATTTGTGATGCTGGGACACAATTCATCAGAGTCCAGTAATGGATCCCCAGCCAACCTGTATTGTTTTAGCTGACTGAAGTGCACCATGGGAGTGCTGTCTTTCACTAATAATGCTGTCTTCTGTAGATCGAGGCCCCGAAAGCCATGGCAGCAGACCTTCTCAGAAGTTTTTGGCACTCGTTGGAAGATCCTGTGGTTCATTCCTTTCAGGCAGAGGCAACCACTGCGAGTTCCCTACCACTTTGCCAATCACGTCTAAACAGATGGATGGTGGGCACAGATGGGTCCTCCATGCTGGAAATGCGTTACAGGTTTTATGATAATAGAACTATGACAGTCTTCAAGTCAATTAAAATCCACCCACCAATCTTAGGCATCATAATGTGCCCCAGGCTTTATTTTAATAGTGATCTTGATCCTGTTGTGGGACTCATACAAGATGTATATTTAAGTTTTAAAGCATGTTTACTTTCAAATTAGCTTTCCACAGGGATTTCTTTAAATGCTTTTGTAATTAAACTCAAAAGGCAGTGATTGGGATGAAATAATTGTACATAATTTCTTTTAGTACTGACAATGTTACAGATTTTAATTTATGGGAAATTTCAGATGTTTATTTAAAATTTTCACTTTTAAGCAGCACTAACCGAGTCTGAATTTAATTCTTCAGGTTTTACAAAAGTTGATACACCTTATATATATGTAAATTTTACTTTTCAAATACATTTTAAAATACTTAATACTTCCTTTTATTAATATGTGCTGCAAGATTTTTAAAAACGCAGCAAGCATAGGAGTGAACAACAATAAAAGGGCACTGTTTTCTTAGGAGTAGCTTTCTGATGTTTTCTTCTTTTCTCTTCACCAAAACCAAAATTAAAACACTGCTAAAATAAAACACCAACTACCTACTTTATTATAAAGGAAAAATTAAAAATTTTTCCACATTAATTTTCCCATTTTTTTTCTCTTTACTGTTGTAATTATTGATTGTTATTAGAATATTTGTTCCTAGGAGAATTTGTGACTGGTGGGCATGTATTTCCATTTTACTCTAAGTTGTTAATGAGCAAAAAGGGTAGAGAATTTGCAATAATTCCACAGTTACCTTTTCTAGAGAAGTTGTATTAGAATGCCTATGTTTTTAAAATGCTAGTATAACTAGATAATATATAATGTACAGTATAAAGAGAAATATTGTGCTTTTGAAAAAAAATATATACTTTTTACTTTTATTTATCTACTAGTAGATCTAAAATTACACACTAAAGTTTTATATATACTAGATATTGGCCAACTCGTATTGAAATTTTATTTATAGGAAGCTCCTACTAAAAATAAGTCACTAACTTTTATGTACTTGTAATCACCCAAATTGAAATTAAATTTTAATTGGCCAGCTATAATTTGCATTGAGAGACCTTTTTATTAGTAGCTAATGTTAGAAAATGACCTTAAAATAAGAAAATATAATGCTCTGTATTTATCATTAGCTTTATACAAATTTAAATTGTTAATAGTGATATTCTCCTGGAAAGCATAGACCATTTGTATGAAAAGACATTTAGTATGCTTTGAAAAAAAGTCAGCTTTTAATTTTTTTCCATTAGAAAACTGCAAAACCAATATATTGTTTTAAAACATTTATGTACTCACGTTCCTTCCCTTGAAGAGAAGATGGAAAGAGTCTACTGTTCTTGAACCATATTAATGTTTTCCTTTTAGTTAGTTTTGAAAGTGAGGAATCATACCTGGAAAATAATAAAACGGAAGGTTGCCATTGTCAGCCAGTTGGCTACGGTGTGGTTAGTTATTTCAAAAATTGTAAATATCTTATAGAATATTCTAAAGTAATAGAATAAGCTCTTCTCAGAGATGTTAATATCATGTTTTCATATTCTAATTATAAGGCTAATGTTTATTACTTAAAAACTTAGAAGTGTGGCAGATGAACGTATTTATTGGTACTGAAAGAGATATAGTAAATTTAATATAAGAAATATATTTATAAAGCTTAATGAAACACAAAATTAGTAAGTTCATGTCAGGCAAATGGGGTGGATTTTGTGCAAGCTAATTGACCAAGTTTGGCCTGGTCACAGACTGTTACAACGAAATAATGGATAGATAATGTGGGTAGATATCAATTGAATGCCTTATGTTGTATACATTCCTTTCAAATAAGGACCTTGAAAAAAGAACAGAGCCAAGTGAAGACCCCCTAAAGAGTTTTGTGGCCATATATACACGTCATGTGGTAGCAGTAGCTATGTTGAAACGTATTGGGGAGGTCTCATTCCCGCTTTGAGGATTTGTGTTTTTGTTTTTCTTAGATTTACCACCATTAGGGCACATTCTCTTCCCTTCTTTCTGTTTACCCTCCCTGGTCCCAATTCCTCTGTACCCAGTTCCTCTAAGTTATTGGACTACAAACTAATACACTAGAAAAGCATATGCTTATTTTGTTTGAATGACAGAAATGCTACATATCAATATATTTATATAAGAATCTATATTAAAGTATATCTGTATATACTTATGTGATAGATTTCAGTATTCCCAAGTTAGCAAACCTAACCCTACTGTGGGTTTCGTAATTCCTGTTAGACTACTAGAGAGAAACCAACTGGCAGTTTCCTAGGGATTGCAAAAACTCTGGTGTTCTTTCTGCGCCCTCTTTTGGCTAATTGATGTAATTATACTGGCTCTACAGATACGTACTAGGCCTTAAGTAGATTCTATAACCAAATTCTGAACATGTCACAGGTACAAACTTAGGAATAGATGTACAAAAATGTAAAATTTTATGAAAATGAACAGGTCACTCTGGCATTTCTAGTTCATAATAATGTGCTATTTCATTTATGTATATTCTCATATTTTTTGCTGTCAATCACTGATTTATATCAGATCAAGATAAACTAATGTAAGCCGTTTCAGGTATTTTATTTTAAACCTTATTTTGGCAAATCAGTTCCTTAGAATTAGAGGAGCTGTTACTTTAAAATTATGAATTTATTACAAAACACAGAAATTTATTGTTACAGTGATAACCAAGTATCTTATATGTTTTAATGAATATCTAAAAAAATACACTTAGGTTTTTTATCTCAGTTTTGGAATGATTTTTAAATTGGCTCTATTGCCTTAAAAGAACAAATAAGAGATTAATAATCCTTTCTGTACCTTTCCTTTTCTTTGTTCTTTTTTAATTTTTTGGCCAGAGTTATCTCTGTAGCTTTAGTAACCAATTTATTGTGTACTCTGGATAACCATGAAAATAACTAAATTACTGATGTAATCTATATGTTGGGCTAAAGCATTTCTTTATAAACATTCCACTTGATTTTAAGCAAAATATTAAGAAAATTAAAGGATGTGTTTATATCAGTGAAGTCATTTATTTGGCTTCTGCAAATGTGAGGTTTTTACCTAGGTACCGTAAATTACACTTCCTGAACAATCGTATTTGTTGTTGTTTTCTGCAAACAAAAATGTATATGGGCTTAGTATAGACTCAAGATTATAGGCAAAAAGACTGAGTTCAGAATATCCCAAACAGTAGGCGTTCAGTTAAAGAGCTGTTGGTACTTTATAACTTTATATTTTGCTTAAGAGTTGTATTAAAAATATTTGTGGTTAACATAAAAGATAGCTATTAAAATTGTAGTTAACATATTATTAACTTCTTTTTCAGAAGAAAGCAGTTTATTTTTAACAGTAATGAAGTAGACAACATAAGATTCATAAAGTTCAGTGTAACAACTGAGTTAAAACTTCTGTCAGAATTAACATTAAAATCAGTGCATTTTTGCTAATGCATAGAGGTATTTTTCTCTAAGGATAGTGGCTAATTATAACTATTCTTTATCAGGCTTTCAAGTCACTTCCATACAAGTTACTAGTTGGAGATATGTTTTGCTCAAAAGGGCATATTAATTTTGAATGCTAATCATGAAAACTTAAGCTAGGATAACGCTTTCAACCAGGAAGTATAAACTAATTTAGATTATAGCCACAAGATTTTCTGTGTGCTAGATCATGGGACAGTTTTTTCTTACATATATTGCTATAAAATTACTAGGTGTCCAGCTCTAGTTTAATATGGCATTAATATTCATTAATAGAGCTGCTAGTCTCTTGCTGGACTTTTCTCTAGTCTCTGACTACTTCTCTTATAGTTCGTGTATCAATAGATTATCTAGCTCAAGTTTATTAACATGTAGTTACTTCATTAAATAAGCTTTTGACATGACCTCTAATATACATAGATGTACCTAGAATCTATTTGATAAAGTTTACATGTACAAACGTTAAGTAGTTTACTAATAGATGCAAGTATTAGATTTTTACCTAGCTCTACTACTATTGCTTTTAAAAATATAAGTATTGGCAAGTATAGTTAGTAAGTCATGTATGTTTAGTAGGTTCTACTTGCTAGTATTATTAACCATATAATTGACTAATGAATGAGTGTATTATTTAGTACCCACATTTATTACCTTCTATTCTAGAAATAATCCTCAAAATTTATAGATCACAACTTTCATTATGCTCTCTATTTAGCCATTCTCAATTGAATTCTAGAATATTCTATAGTAGAATGTGAGAAGGTGTTAGAACCAACTTGCTTAAAGTATTTTGAACCAATGTTGGTATTCTGCATATCAATTAATATTTAGCATTTCTGCTATCTTTGGGATGATGATGGTTTAATTTCAGGAAAGTCACTTTTCTCTGACTTCTTTCATTATCATTGTGTAGTTTTTAACAACAAAACTTACTACATTTTTGTCTGTTCTTCACATGTTTCAATTCTAATTTGAAACAGAAATAACAATGGTATTAAAAATTTTTAAGTCATTGATGTTGCTCATATTTTCCATTATCATTATATTTTTATTATTATGTTATTTCCCCTTTGTCCACCAAAGAGGACAGGTACAAATGAGTAGTGAGTAGCCAAAAACTTACTAAAATGGAGAGAAAGCTAGATGGCACATGAATAATCAGCATCTCAGCAACAGAGCTGACTGAATACAGTTTCTATGGTGTCAGAAAATCTCCTTGCTATAATCATTTTAGTTTTATCTTTTTTGATACCATTTTACTGGAAGAGTTGCTAATGCATGCAAGTGTTTTGTTTAAGTTACTTAATCTAAAGACTTTATATTGCTGTTTCTCTTTAGCTGGTCATATGCCTTTCAAAAATTATTTAAAATTTTAAATATCATAATTGTGTAGTATATGATAACATGAAATATTAAGAATAATGTGAAAATGCAGCTATTTAATGTGAGAAGAGAAATGAATAGGTTGCCAAAAATCTGAAAAAACTGGGACCTTTTCTGGAAGTCTGTTATTAGAAAGTAAGGATATTAAGTGCTATAGAAAATTTTGTCATCAGAGGAAAAAAATCAATTTTTATATAAGGGTGGCTATCACTTTAACTTTTGGGATATTTTGGAGTTCTTGGTGTCTTGAAGGTCTTCATTTTTATTGGCATTTTGAATACCTGTAATGTAATGTAGTGCTTATCACAGTTTAACACTCTTATCTTTTTGGTACTGATAGCTTTATATATAAACAAAGATGTAGACAAAACAGCAGCAACAAAAGTTGTGAGGTTTTTGTCACTTTGCTTGTCTGTTTGACTAAATGCCGGATTTGTTTGTAGGCTGTTAACTAAAGGGAAAGCTTGTCTGCATATTGCAAGCTCTGTATTCTTGCCACTATGCACTGGATGATATTTTAACCTACTGGTGCCTGAAGTTAGTGTTTTACAACCTCAACAACTAAAACATCCTGGTGCTATTTACTTTAGAGTGACATTTTTAATTCCTGTACCAAAGAGTTAATTTTCTTTTTGGTTGACTGAGAGTTTTCTTCTCACATCTTTGTGTTTATAAAGTTGAATCTAATGTTATGAAGAACAGTTTGATTAACAGATCTTAGTTTTGCATGCTGCTGCCTCAATTTAATGGGTTTTAAATGTCTCTCATTTGGGACTTTTTTTTTAGTTAGGTTAGTATGAATTTTAGTTTTGTATTTTAATATAGATTGGCTACTTTTAAAGGTAGTTTAATAGGCTGAAGTTACAAAAGATAATTGAAGTACTTTTTGCAAGTTTTTTGTTTTTTCATTTCTGCAACAGTGAATAAAAAATAATAACTCAGAAGTCTATCTTTGTTTCTATAAATGAACTATATACCTTATTGAGCACTTTTAATGAATACTGAAACAGAATGCTTAAATGAAGGGTTATATGTTCATTCTGATTTCCAATCAAGAATTCAGCATGTGTGTGTATGTGTGTAATCCTTAGCAGCTTTAAAGAATGGTACTGCTATTTGTCTATTTTGCAAATAAAGATAAAATGAAGGAACATTTTTTAAATATGTGTATTCTTTAAGTGTATACACACACACACACACACACACACACACACATATATATACACACAGTTTCCCAAGAGGAAATGCATATATACCTTAATTTAAGCAAAACGGCTAATAGAATATTGAACTTTACAAAAAAAAAAGTCTGGATGTTGTTACTCACTTTACATAAAAAATCATAATAAGATTATTTTAAAAACTAATTTTGCTTAGTGGTTCATTTTACAAAAATGGAGAAAAGCACCCTTTAAATGTACTTGTAATTTAAAACATTCTTTAAATGTAATATCCAAATGTAATACTGCTATGTATACTATTCTAGTTCCCTACTTTTTTTCCCCTAAGCTCTAAAAAACACTCATTTAGTGTCTTTAAAACTGCAGCTGAAATGGTTAATCATTCTGGCAAGAAGGTAACAGTGTGTATGTATTGGAAAGTAGGCAATCACATTTGAAAATGTTTTGCATTATTTTCAATCAGCTAAAATCAGTCTCTTGCTGAATGTAGATACGATATATGGTTTTGCAGTGAATTCTGAATGGAAAAAAAGAATCAAGTCTGAAATTTATGTGAAATGTGGCTTCAGATGATTGGAATGATATTTAGAAATCCAGATGAACATATTAGAGGTGAAAGCAAAATTTGTTTGAAAGCAAAATGGGATGGGATGAAGCAACATTATGTCTCTCACTAATCTGTCAACAATTTTTCCCTGGACTGTGTTGCCGCTGTGTTGATTCTGAGTAATTTGGCTTGTTTATGCATGATTCAAATTAATGTGGCTAAATGTAATTTTTCAAGTTATTGGGTAGTGGAGAATTCACCACTATTTGCTGTCTCCCAGATATGAATATTAAAAAGAAAAAACACTTTAACATAGATAAGAATAAAGCAACTAAATAATGCAAAAGGAAAAATTTCGGCCACAGTCAGAGAGAATTCAGACGAGTTGCAATTCTAGCATGGTGGGACAAAGATAGGCTCTTGAGAGGACACACATGGATCATGCAGTATGAGTTCACTTTATGTCCCTGGAAATAGTCTTTTTTTTTTTTTTTCATCTGACTGGCAAGTTTAATGAACAGGAAAAATCTGTGTTATTTTGAGGCTCCTAAAATTTTGTCAACCTCAAATTCTGTCTAGCATTATATCCCTAAAATGAAAGTCTTAATAATGGTGTGTTCCAAGTGCCATAGGAAGATCCTGTTTTTACATTTGTCAGGCATTTTTTCGTTCAGTGCATATCATGTGTAAATCTGAGTGCTGTTTTCCTGTATTGTCTACTGGTTTACCTTGTCTGTTCTTCCAAGAGAATGTCAAAGAAAATCTTCACTAATATTTCTAGTGCTAATGGTAATAAGGAAAATAATAGTTGAGAGAAGTAAGAATAGGTTGAGAAGAGGGAGTGAAATGGGTAAAAATGACAGGTGGGAACCATGTAGCTGAGATATACTTGTTTAAATGAAGAGTCTACACTGGTTCTTAAAACAAAAACCAAACCATGTATCTACCTTAAGAATGATGTTGTTACTGTTTTTAATTTATTTTAGTGATTTAGTTTTATTCATGTAATATTTCTATTTTCTTTGCAGATTGTTTTTAATTTAAATTGTGGATTTTTACTTCTCTTGAAATGTATTATGTACTGTATTTTTAGAAATCTTATTTTTAAATAAATATTTTTTGAAAACTTGGGACTGCTTTTCTCCCCCTACCTCTTTATTTATTAAAATCAACCCAAATTCTCAATCTTAGCACTACCATTGTGATAGGCCACTTTTTTTAGTTTTATACAATTTGGATGATTATTCATAAATAGTAGTAGCCTTAGGATATTATTCTACCATAATTACAAAGTTAATTAAGTATTCAAGAAGAATTAGGTATATATACTAGGATTGAAACTGGCAAACATTCTTAGTTAAACATATTTATCTTAGAGATAACCCAGATGACTAGATTCAATTGCCCAATTTATTTAACATTTATTATGCTTTGAGAAACAGTTTACACACAGTAAAATGCAGAGACGTTAAGTTTACATTAAGACACTGTTTTAGATCTAAGAATATTGATTTACTTCAAGCCTTTGCTTTTATAAAGTTACATTCTAAGATTAGTAGCTTTTTGTTGACAAGTGCTAAGTGCTAAACTAAGTGCTTTGCTTGTACATATAAGAAGTCACAAAGGAGAAGTGTGAAAATTGGTGAGTATGAATTGGTGAAAATATTTTCAGTTCTGAAAAGACAAATCAACAAGTAGGTCTTAGAAACAGTGAAGGACTAGAAAATGGCCTGAGATTGAAAGATAGAGGCATAACTTTATTTTTAAAATTCTATCTTTAGTTTTTATTACCATACAAGTAATTTTGATAAAAATTCTAGATTAACAGATAAATGATCTGGTAGATTTGCAAATACAACTATAAATTTTTCTGCATTTGGTAAATCAAAACAAATTATTACCTTCTGACACTTTCAAGGATTGTACAATTTTAATCTTGTTTCTTTTGCAGTTTTTTTCCTGATTTTAAGCAGCATTTACAATAACTGTGCTTTCTTAGTGATGATAAATGACAACAATTCTCAAATTTTTTGGTCTCAGGACTCCTTTACACTCAAAAATTATTGTAGGCCCCAAAGAATTTTTGCTGATGTAAGTTATGTTCATCAATATTTACTGTCTTAGAAATTAAAACAGAAAAATTTAAATGGTTATTTGTTTATTTAAACACATGCTCATTACATGTTAACATAAATAATGTATTTTTGTTTGGAGATCCATGATTTTACATTTCTGCAAAGCTCTTTCGTATCTGCTTTCATAGAAGAAAGTTGGATCTTATACCGCTTCTGTAGTAAATCACTTGAATTTTTATTCAGTTGAAGTGTCTGGAGAAATCTGGTCTTGTGCAAATAATGTACTTGGAAAACGGAGGAGTATTTTAATTGTCCTTTCAAGTAATTGTGGATATTCTTTGATACTACATAGAAGCTCAACAAGTGATGGTTTCTTAAAGTTTAGTTGTAATGTGGAATCAGAAACAATACTAAAAAACTTTCATATTCTTACATTAAAACCTATTGGTCTGTTTCACTGTGGAAAGTCCTTTTAGTCATACAAAATAAAATTAAATTAAAAAATAAATAAAATTCATTAATATCATTACTGATCTTGTCAGAAAAGTATTATAAAACAGTTAAGTTCAGGGTGACATTACATTTGTCTGAATCTAATTTTCACTTGAAAGTTTGAATTTTATCATTGGCAACCACATACTGTCAGTGGCTTTTATTGAAGTGGACAGGTTACTTCATTCATTTTTGATAAGATGTTTGCCGAATACCCAAGTCCAAAAAACCATGGTGCATCAG
Organism: Lepilemur ruficaudatus; assembly: GCA_963574885.1. Classification (NCBI taxonomy): domain Eukaryota; kingdom Metazoa; phylum Chordata; class Mammalia; order Primates; family Lepilemuridae; genus Lepilemur; species Lepilemur ruficaudatus. Next base: position 79,366 of record CAUYRT010084058.1, on the reverse strand, counting down.
TCACTCTTTTATGTATAAAATGTTCCATAAAAAAGTGGGTAGTTCAGCTTGCAACTCAAACAATGACACAAGTGCTTTTTCCTCAATAAAAAAGTCATCCTTTGGAATTCACTTGAAGTAGTTTACGTGTACTTCCCATTTTGTCAAACAGAATATTAAAAATGTACCAAAGAACAAGATTTAATAAAATTAATAATTTTTACTGCTTCATCAGGGATATTATTAAGAAAACTGGCTTGTCACTCTCTTTTTTTAGCTAACATTTGTTTGAATCCAGTTAATTTGGCTCTGTTTGGGGAGGAAAGCAATGAGGGAAGGTAGGGCAGAGCAATATGCATTTGAGACTCATCTCATTTATTCTATATTTAATATGTGAGAGAAACATTAGCTGCTTAAAAATTATATCTGTATAGTCCAGCTTTTGCACATGTAAAATATAGCATCCTTACAGATTCACATCTACTTAGCCATGTTATAAACAGACAAAACCTAAAAATACACAATAGTATCATAAGACTGCAAAAGCATTTGAGAAGCTGCCAGATACTGTAGATGAACAAATGCATACAAATGCTGCTCTAGGCTGACCAATTACCCACATGAGCAGCAATTATATTAGTGTGCAAGGGCAATTGGAGGGAAAATTGGACCCTGTGGACATCCAGCTGAGCAAACAGGACTGAGGAAGGATAGAGGATGTGTGTTAGTTTGAAAAAAAATACATGTATGATTACTTAAAAAAATATTTTTATCAGTCACAGCACATTCTTTGTATGTCCTCTGGATGCCTAGTATTTTTCAAATTAGCCGCTTTCTCCAAAAGAAAAAAAGCCTCTGCTTAAAGATCAAACACCCAAATAGCAATGCATTTTCATGTAAAAAGGCCAGAGTATTCAAGAAATAGGGAACTTGCAATATACAAAGCTAAACACTCAGATGCTACTGTAGACATGCACTTGAGTGTTTCTTTAGTAGTCAGTTTAATTGTGGTATGGTTTGGGTGATATTTATCCTTCTTGATACTGAAATTTATAACTTTTTAAAATTAGTAGTTCTCCCTGGATCTAACTTTTGATAATTTCTGGCAAAAACTAAATGTTTGAGGACCTAATAGGATATGGGGGTTTTATTTGTTGTTAAGAGTTAATCTTGTTTTTTTTTTTTTTTTTTTAATTTCAATAGATTTAGGGGGTACAAGTGGTTTTTTTGTCACATGGATAAATTGTATACTGGTAAAGTCAGGGATTTTAGTGTACCTGTCACCCAAATAGTATACATTGTATCCGATAATTAATTTTTGATCCCTCATTCCCCTCCTACCCTACCCCCTTCTGAATCTCTGAAGTCCATTATACCACTCCGTATGACCATGTATACCCGTCATTTAGTTCCCACTTTTAAGTGAGTACATCCAGTATTTGTTTTTCCATTCCTAAGATACTTTACTTAGGATAATGATCTCCATTTCCATCCAAATTGCTGCAAAAGACATTATTTCATTCTTTCTTTTTTTATAGCTGAGTTGTATATGGTGTATATATAGTATATATAGCACATTTTCTTTATCCACTTATCAATTGATGGGCACTTAAATTGATTCCATATCTTTGCAATTGTGAATTGTGCTGTGTTAAACATACAGTTGCAGGTGTCTTTTTGATATAATGACTTATTTTCTTTTGGGTAGATACCCAGTAGTGGGATTGCTGGATCGAATGGTAGGCCTACTTTTTGTTCTCTGAGGAATCTCCATACTATTTTCCATAGAGGTTGTATTAGTTTACATTCCTACCAACAGTATATAAGTGTTCCCTTTTCACCACATCTGTGCCAACATCTATTATTTTTTGACTTTTTAATAATGGCCGTTCTGACTGGGGTAAGGTGATATCTCATGGTGGTTTTTATTTGCATTTCCCTGCTGATTAGTGATGTTTAGCATTTTTTTCATATGTTTATTGTCTGCTTGTATATCTTCTTTTGAAAAATGTCTGTCTGTGTGCTTTGCCCATTCTTTACTGGGGTTATTTTGTGGTTGTTATTGTTGTTGATTTGTTTCAGTTCCTCATAGATTCTGGATATTGGTCCTTTATTAGATGTACAGTTTGCAAATATTTTCTCCCATTCTGTAGGTTCTGTTTACTAAGTTGATTATTTCTTTTGCTGTGCAGAAACTTTTTAGTTTAAGCATGTATGTATGTATGTATGTATGTATGCAGGCATGTATGGGTTTATTTATTTACATTGCATTTGCTTTTGGAGTCTTAGTTATAAATTCTTCGCCTAGGTCAGTGTCCAAAAGAGGTTTTCCTAAGTTTTCTTCTAGAATTTTATGGTGTCAGGTCTTACCTATAAATCTATAATCATAATCCATCTTGAGTTCATTTTTATGTGTGGTGAGAGAGGGGGATCCAGCTTCATTCTTTTGCATGTGGCTATCCAATTTTACTACCCCATTTATTCAGTAGGGCGTCCTTTCCCCAGTGTACATTTTTGTCTGCTTTGTCAAAGATCAGTTGGTTGTTGGTATATGGTTTTATTTCTGGGTTCTCTAGTCTGTTCCATTGATCTGTGTATCTGCTTTTATACCAGTATCATGCTGTTTGGGTTACTATAGCCTTGTAGTATGAATTAGAGTCAGCTAATGTGATGCCTCCAGATTTGTTCTTTTTGCTTAGGATTTCTTTGGCTATCTGGGCTCTTTTTTGATTCCATATAAAATTTAGGATTTTATAACAAATTGTTTGAAAAATTATCTGGATGTTTTGATGGGAATTGCACTGAATCTGTAAATCACTTTGGGTAGTATGAACATTTTAACAATATCGATTGTAGTTCCACATTGAAACCATGGATGGGTAATCCTTGATGAATAAGTAATAACCATCAAGGTAATGAAATTTGTTTTATAAATTACATAAGCTCTGTAGCTGTAGACCACGTACCCTCATTCCATTGGACAAGTTCGTATTTTAATGCCATCTAGATGTAACCAATATCATGGCTTTTTGGGTGGGCTATACTTGTTGCAATTTGATGTCTAGCTTAGAGAGTTCTTGAATGTTCAAAAGTATTTCAGATATTCTGAACATGGAAAAGCACCCACAATGTGGAAATTCATTCAGTACCACAGTACTGTACTGTAAAGTGCTCTAATTTTTGCTGTGTATTTTCCATGTGCATTTTTCATATATGAAAGTCCCTAGTAATTTGGCTGGTCACTGTGGTAGGCAGCCTCTAAGATGGTCCCTGGTAATTCCCACTTCCTGGTATTCAGACCCTTGTATAGTCTTCTCTTTTTCCCTCCCCATAGGTAAATACAATTATAAATTTGGTAAGTATTACTCTGATATGTGTTATACTTTATGTAAATATAAAAATATTTTATTGGTCAATCAATTTTTTAAATTTGCATAAACCTGCCCACAGCAGTCCTAATCTCTCTTCCCTGTTACTTTTTTTCTCCCCAGCATTTATCACCATCTACCACAATCCCCACTCCCACTCTCCTCCCAAAGGTACCACTGGCCATAATTTGATGTGCATAATTCTGCTCTCCTTTCTTCACATATCACACACACACACACACACATACACACACACACACATATATAGCCACATTCATGATTATTTGGTTTTTATAAAGGGATCCTTCTAACTTTTCTATGATTTGCATTTTTAACTTAATAGTATATCTTGATGATTATTCATATTAACACATAATAATCTTCTGTAGATTTCATTGTATCAGTAACCTGTAATTTATTTAACCATGCCTCTGTAATGGACATCACAAAGATTCTTTTTTTCTTTCTTTTTTTTTTTTTTGCTGTTAGTAACAATTCTGCAGTGAACATTCTTACACAGAAATCTTGGTGCCCGTTTGCTGGTATTTCTATAGGTAGATTTCTAGAAGTGAAATTATAAGTCAAATGCTGTACATTTTTGGAAATACCATAATGTCTTCCAAAATTCTTTAATTTACAGACATTCTCACATGATACTATTGATCTTTAAAATTTGCATCAATTTAATAGAAGTGAGCATCTGCTTTTCTCTTACATATTCCTTGTTTATGGTTTTTGACTGGGTTATTTACTTCTCCTTGTTGAATATTAGTAACTCTTTATATTTTATGGATTTTAAAAAATCTATTCAATATGTTTATAAATTGTAGCCCAGTCTCTTGGTTTTCTTTATGGTGATTGTTCCAGTTACTATTTCTGTGTAACAACCCCAAACTTAGTGGCATAAAGCAACCATTTTGTAATGGTCACAGATGCTATGGGTCAAGAGTTCAGAAAGGGCGCAGCAGCTTTTGTCTGTGCCATGGTGTCTGAGGTCTTGTTAGAAAGCCTCAAAGACCATGGAAGATTCTATAGCTGAAAATTGCGATCAAAAGAAGCCACAGTTACTCACTATCTGATGGTTGGTGCTGTCAGCTGGGACCTCACCTGGGATGATCATCCAGAACACCTACATGGACCTTTCCATGTGTCTTCTTGGGCTTCCTCACAGCATGGTGGCTAGGTTCCAGAAGCAAGTGGCCCAAGAGAACCAGTAAGAAGCTATACCACCTTTTATGACTTAGCCTCAGAAGTTACAAGGCTACTATAGTCACAAGCCTTTCCATAGTCAGTGGGAGAGAACACAGACTCAACCTTGTGAAAAGAGTGTCATAGCCACATGTCACAGGAAAAGTATGTGGGATGGGCGATACTGTTGAGGACATCTTTGGAAAATTAAGTTTTCCACAATCATTATGTTGTAAGGAAGAATTAAATTACCTTGAAAATTTAATAATTTTTGTTATGACTTCTGGGTTTTATTAGGTCTTGTTTAAAAAGGCCTTTCCTAAATCAGTGTTATATACTTCCTTTTATTTTTTCTAAAACCTTTGATAGTTTTGCTCTTTTATATTATTCTCATGAATCCATTTGGAGTTTATTTTTATAAATTCCAATAGAACTTTATTTTTGTAAACCTCAATGTTTTTGTATATTTTTGTAAACTTTTATTATTATAATAGTGGATAGTGGGAAACTAAGTTTTTTTCAGATGGATAAAATATTACCAATGCATAAGACCTAAAACTATAAAACTGCTAAAAGAAACATAGAGGGAAAGTTTCATAATATTGGTCTTGGCAATGATTTCTTAGAGATGACACCAAAAGCACAAGCAACAAAAGCAAATATAGACAAGTGGGACTGCATAAAATTTAAAAGCTTCTGCCACAGCCAAAGAAACAGTCAAAAGAGTAAAAAGGCAGCCTGCAGAATGGGAGAAAATATTTTCAAGCCATATATCTGCTAAGGGATTAATAATCAAAATATACAAGGAACTCCTATAATTCAATAGCAAAAAGAAAAAAAGGAAAAACCAAAACAAAACAGACAAAAATCTACCTGATTAAATAATGGGCAAAGGACTCGAATAGACATTTCTCCAAAGAAGACATACAAATGGCCAACAGGTATATGAAGAGATAGATGCTCAACATCACTAATCATCAGGGAAATGCAAATCAAACTACGATCAGGTATCATCTCATACCTGCTGGAGTGGCCATTATCAAAAAAAGAAAAAATAACAACTGTTGGTGAAAATGTGGAGAAATTGAAACCCTTATGAACTGGTAGTGGAATTGTAATATGGTGCTGCCACTGTGGAAAACAGTATGGAGGTTTCTCAAAAAATTTAAAAATATTAATACCATATGATCCAGAGGTCCCATTTCTGGATTTTTTTCCCCAAAAAACATCAAAATCAAGATCTTGAAGAAATATTTGCACTCCCATGTTCATTGTAACATTATTCACAATAGCCAAAAGATGGAAACAACCTGAATGCCCATTGATAGATGAATGAATTAAGAAAATGTGATATATGCATATAACGGAATATATTCAGCCATACAAAAGGAAGGAAATCCTGTTAGATACTATTACGTGAACCTTGAGGACATTATGGTAAGTGAAATAAGCCAATCACAAAAGGACAAATACTGTCTGATTTCACTGATACGAGGTATCTAAAGTAAACACACAGAAAGTAGAATGGTGGTTGCTTCAGGGAGGGGAAAATATGTGGACTTACTGTTCAATGGGTATAGAGTTTGAGTTATGCAAATTGAAAACGTTCTGGAGATCTGAACAACAATTGTGTTTATAACTGTACTACAACTAACATTTAACAATACTGTACTGTACACTGAAAAATTTGTTGAGAGAGTTCAGCATTTCTGGCCTGGAATTGGCCTGGTGACCTATAATTGGGGTCTTGGGTGAATGAATGGGGATAACCTGGGTTTGAATCCCTGCTGGGTAAGTTCCTAGATCAGTGGCCCGGGTGACAGGATTTGTGGATCCTTGCTGCTTTACTGCATTTGGGTGATGAAGAAATTGAGGGCCCAGGTCCAATCTTCTCTCCCCACACCCACAAGAGGGTCATCCAAGGATTAGGACATGAATAAATACCTCAGAATATTAAAACTCATCTCATAATGCCATGAGTGAATGTGTCCCACTTTCCAACCATGTGTAGTGGTATCTCATTTTTATTTGAATTTGAAGTTCCCTGATGATAAATGAGCATCTTTTCATATGCTTATTTTCTATCTGTCTATTTTTTTCTATAAGATGTCTGTTCAGATTTTGTTCCCCTTTGTAACTGGTTTGTTTTCTTATTGTTGAGTTTTAAGAGTTCTTTGTTATTTTGAACACCAGTCCTGTATCAGATCTGTGTTTTGCGAAGATTTTCTCCCAGTGTGTAGCTTGTCATTTCACTCTCTGAACAGTGTCTTTAACAAAGCACAAGCTTATCAATCTTTTCTTTCATGGATCTTTTTTTTTTTTTTTTTTTTTAGACATACTCTTGCTTTGTCACCTGGGATAGAGTGCAGAGGCGTCAAGCTCACTGCAACCTCAAACTCCTGGGCTCAAGAGATTCTCCTGCCTGAGCCTCCTGAGTAGCTGGGACTATAAGACATAAAATTTTCTATTTTTTGTAGAGTTGGGGTCTCACTCTTGCTCAGGTTGGTCCTGAACTCCTAGCCTCAAGTGATCCTCCTACCTCGAGATCATGCTTTTGATGTTATATTTAAAAAAAGGTCGTCACTAAAACCAAGTCACCTAGATTTTTCCTATGTTATCTTCTAGGATTTTTATAGTTTTTCATTTTCCTTTTAGGTCTGTGATCCATTTTGAGTTAATTTTTGTGACAGGTATAAAATCTGTGTCTAGATTCTTCTCCTCCTCATCCTGTTTCTCTTCTACCTCCTCCTCCTCTTCCTTCTTTCTTTCTTTTTTACTTTTCATACCAATGTCCAGTTGTGCCAGCACCTATTGTTAAAAAGATTATCCTTTCTCCATTGAATTGTCTTTGCTTCTTTGTCAAGGATCAGTTGACTGTATTTATGAGAGACTATTTCTAGGCTCCCTATTCCATTCCATTGATCTCATGAATCAGATGCCTAGAGGCTGGCAGTCCAGGGTTAGTGAGGGGTTCCACAATGTCATCAAGGAGCCACATGCTTTCTCTCTTTCTTCTGCTGTACTTAGCATTTTGGCTTGTCACCTTGTAATGGTTAGTTTTAGGTATTAACTTCACCAGATTAAAGGACACCTAGATAGCTAGTAAGCATTATTTTTGCTTATGTCTGCAAGAGTGTTTCCAGAGGATCTTAGCATGTGAATCAGTAAACTGAGTAAAGAAGATCTATCTTCACCAATGTCACACAGGCAACACTCCTCAGTAGAACAAAAAGGAGGAGGAAGGGTAAATTTGCTCTGTCTTCTGGAGCTGGGACATTCCTCTTTTCTTGCCCTCATACATCAGAACTGTAGGTTCTTGGACTTTCAGACTCCAGGACTTATACCAACAGACGCCCAGGTTTTCAGGCCTTTGGACTCAGACTGGATTACACCACTAGCTTTCCTCATTCTCCACCCTGCAGATGGCATTTTGTGGAACTTCTTGGCCTCCATGATCTTGTGAGTGAATCCTCATAATTAATCCCCTCTTATATATCCTATTACATCCATTTCTCTGGACAGCCTGACTGATACATGCTTCACAGTTGCAAGATGGCTGCTGCAGTTCCAAGAAGGACATTCAAGGGCATGGCAGGAAGTGAGGGGCATCAGCCCATCTGACTTTTTATCAGGGAAGCAAAAACTTTCCTAAAAACTCAGAAAACTTATGCTTATGTCTTCTTGGCCAGAACCATGTTACCCGGCCAACTCTCATTTTTTCAAGAGAGCCTGGGAAGGTACTGGATGTAGGCAAAGGAGAAGGGGATTGGGAATGGAAGTTGCGTTAACTATGGCAAAGTAGCTGCCATAAATATCCTGTGCTTACCTTTCCATCTCATTTTGTGTTCATCTCCCCTTTATCCACCATGCTTCAACTACATTGTCTCTTTTAGTTTCTTATATAATACAAGCCAAACTCAGTGTGAATTTTTTTATTCTGAATATCCTAGGGTGATCGGAGTATCCACCACCTCAGGCATTTATCATTTCTTTGTGTTAGGAACATTCTAATTCCACTCTTTTATAACAGTTATTTTAACCTAAGTTTTTTTGATATGATAGTAAATGGGATTTTTTTTTAATTTTCTTTTTCAGATAGTTTGTTAGTGTATAGAAATGCTACACATAAATGAGTTTTGTATGTTGATTTTGTATACTGCAACTTGGCTGTACTTATTTATCAGACCTAAGAGTTTTTTGGTGGAGTCTTTAGAGTTTTCTAAAGACATGTTATTGGCAAATGGAGGCAATTTAACTTCTTCCTTTCCTTTTTGGATGTTTTTTGCTTCTTTTCTTGCCTGGTTGCTCTCACTAGGACTTCCATTGCTGTGTTGTGTAGAGGTGGTGATAGTGAACATCCTTGTCTTGCTCCTGATCTTGGAGGAGAAGCTATCGGCTTTGAGTGTAATGTGGACTTGTCATATATGGCCTCAATTGGGTGGAGGTACATTCCTTCTATGCCCAGTTTGTTGAGAGTTTTATCATGAAACTGTGTTGAATTTTGTTGAATGCCAGTTCAGAAACTGGACCATGACATGGCTGTCTCCCAAGCCAGGAACAGGATGCTTCCCTTCCTGCTCACTCATGGAGTGGTGCAGGATCTCCATGGAGACCAGACAGTCAAGTGACACTTGCCCTGCACTGTGGGGCCCTGCCATATACCATGTTCCATCCTGGGTCATCTTTTCTTAAAACTGCTGGGCTATGTTGGCTATGAGGACAGAGCATCAGAGGTTGAGCTCAACCAGTATGTAGCAGAGCTGGAGCTTAACCAGGGACATGTCCAGAAGTGACTGCCACTGCAGGCTATAAGAAGAGACAGTCTTAAAGCTTCTCAGGGCCCCTTTCATGTCTTCCTCATGATCAAGACATTTCCTCTTCAATCTTTGTGCAAACATTGTATCTTGTGTCGTGAGGGCTGCCCACTCAGCCTAGTCCACTGCCACCTGCATCCTCCTGCTGGCTCCCACTGAGGGAGGGGATGAGGGAAGGTAGCCTCACTGGTCTTAGGTGGGGCAGGCCACATGGCTGCCACTCAGTGCCCACAAAGGGCCTCTATGGCATCCGGTACTGGATGACTCTATTGGAAGATTTTTAATTACTCGTTCAATTTTTTAACTGGTTGTAGATCTATTCAGATTTTCTATTTCTTTTTGGTTGTTTTTAAAATGTATGTTTTTCTAGAAATTTGTCTATTTCATTCAAATTATCTGATTTGTTGGTATAAAATTGTACATAATGCTTATAATCTTTTAAATTTAGGCAGTGTCAATAATGATGTCCCCTCTTTTATTTCTCATTTTGGTAACTTGTCTTCCTTTTTTGATTTGTTTAGTTATTCCATATAAACATTTGGCAATTTTGTTGATCTTTTTAAACGACATACTTTTGTCCTCACTGATTTTCTTTATTGTTTTTATTTTCCATCGCATTGACTTGTACTGTAATTTCTAATTTATACTCCATTTTTTTTTCTTCAACTTGCTTTGAGTTTATTTTCTTAAGGTGAAAGCTTAAATTATTGATCTGAGACCTTTATTCTTTTCCAGCATAGATTTTCAAAGCTATAAATTGCCCTCTCAGCACTACCTTAGTTGCATCACATGAAGTTTGTTGTGTTGTATTCTTTTTTATTCAATTAAAACAATTTTAATCATTTATAGAAATCTTCAAATATTGTTGAATTATTATTTCTCTTTTTAATTCTTTCAGTTTTTGCTTCATGTAATTTAGAGCTCTGTTCTTAGATGCATGCCGATTTATAATTGCCATATGGTCCTGGTACTGTACTGTTGGGTTTATAACATAGAAAATGTAAGTAAAAGTCAATCTCAAGAAAATCCTTCATGAAGCAGAAAAAATATATTTAAAAATATATTTAAAAGGGGGAAGACATGGAACTATATTAGAATAATTTTTTTTTGTATTTTACTGGATTAAGTAAATATAAATCGAGAATAAATTTTGCTGAGTTACAATCGATATTCTGTGTCTACGAAAATAATCCAATGAAATATGCTTAAAAACCAATAGAAGAATTAAAGTGGTAAACAAAAAATATATGCTTAAGACAAAAGGCTGGAAAGGAAGGACAGAGAAAAAAATATAAGACACAAAAACCAAATAGTAAAATGACACACATAAATCAAATCCAACCATATCAATAATTAATGTAAATGCAGTAAAAACTCCACTAAAAAGGCAAAAATTTTCAGACTGGATAAAAAAACAAGATCCAACTTTATACTGTCTGTAAGAGACAAAATTTATATTCAAAGACATGCATAGGTTGAAAGTAAAAGGATTTGAAAAGATGTATCATGCAAGCAGTAATCATAACAGATGGAATAGCTACCTTAATATCAAATAAAATAGGTTTTATGCTAAGAAAAATGACTAGAGACAAAGGTATATTTATAATGATGAAAGGTATGCAAAAAGGTCATAATTTACTATCAATAAGTTTTACTGCTTCATGAAGATTTTTCTTAAGTGAAATTCACTTTTTTTTCTTTCAGTTTTCATGATAATCAATACAATCATTACTAGTACAGATTTATGGTATGTTTTGATTTGTGCTAAGGGGCCACACACCACAGTTTTAGAAGTGGCAATTTAGGCCATTTACATTTAATGTAATTATCATTACAGTTGTGTTGACTCTATCATCTTTTTTTTGTTGTTGTTATTGTTTATTATTTGTCCCAAATCTTAATCTATTTCTGCTGCTATCACAAAATACCTTAGATTTGGTAATTTATTAAGAACAGAAATTTATCACCATTCTGGATGCTAAGAAGTCCATGACTGAGGCTCTGACAGGTTCATTGTTTGTTGGGGACCTTCTTGTGTCCCCAGTGGCAGAAGGGGTAAATGCTGTGCTCTAACATGGCAGAAGGGACAGAAGAACAAAAAGGGGCTGAACTGACTCCTTCAAGCCCCTTATAAGGCAATAATTTATCCATAAGGGCAGAACATTCATGGCCTAATGAGCACATAAATGTCCCACCTCTTAATACTGTTGCACTGGGGATCAAACTTCAATATGAATTTTTGACATAAACACTCAAACCATAGCATTCCATCTGTTCTCTGTTCTTTTTTTCTGCCTTTTTGGGATGAATTCAGTATTTTCTTTTACTTCATTTTGTTCCCACTATTGGTTTATTGTCTGTAACTCTTCTAATTTTTTAATGGTTTCTCTCAGAATTACAATATGCTGTATCACAGTCTACCTTTGAGTATTATTATGCTACTTCAAATATAATGTAAACATTATGTAACACTTTGCTTCCATTTCCTTCTCTGTCCTTTTGCATATTGCTGTCATATATTTTACTGATATGTGTGTTATAAACCTCACAATACATTTTGATTACTATTCTATCAATTATCGTTTTAAAAATTGAAAAGTAGAAAAAATATCTTTTAAATTTTGCACATATGTTAACCGTTTCGGGTGGTCTTCATTCCTTTTGTAGATCCTAGTTTCCATGTAGTATCTTTATCCTTCTGTCTGAGAATTTCATTTTACATTTCTTGTGATTGAGGCATGCTGATAAATTTGTTTATCATCTGTTTGTCTGAAAAAAGTTTCTCTCATCTTCATTTCTGAAGGATATTTTTGCTAAATATAGAATGGTAGGTTGGTGGGGACTTCCCCCTCCCCACATTCAGCCCCTTCCTTTCCATTATTTTCTGGTGTGCATATTTTCTGGTGAGAAGTCTGTTAATTTTTTTCTCTTACTCAGTGTGTCATTTTTCTCTGTTTTAATAATGGTCCCTTTATTTCTAGTTTTCAGCAGTTTAATGTTGTGTCTTGGTGTGATTTTCTTTGTGTTATCCTGCTTGGGTTTAAGTCCATGGATCTAATGTTTTAATCAGATTTGGACAACTTTGACCATTATATTTTCAAATATTTTGTCCACCTCCTCACTCTTAAGCACGTATTATACCACAGGTTATAATATTGTCCCGCAGGTTACTGAGGCTCTTTTCATATTTTTCAGGGTTTTTTTTTTTCTCCCTCTGTCTTTCTGCTTGAATAACTTCTATGTTTCAAGTTCACTAGCTTTTCTTCTGTAGTGTCTAATCTGCTGCTAATCCCATACAGTGAATTTTTCATTTTAGATATTATATTTTCTGTCTCTAGAAGTTATATTTAGTTCTTCTTTATATCATTCATTTTTTATATCATACATATTTTTCTTTAGTTACTTAAACATGCTTAAAACAACTGTATTTTAAGCCCCTTTTCTTTTAATTCCATCATGTCATTTTTGCATCTATTTTTATTAACTCACTTTCCTCCTTGTTATGGGTCACATGTCCTTGCTTCTTCCCATGTATAGTACAGCTTAGTTGGATGCTGGATTTTTTTAATTTAACATTTTGAAGTAATGTATTTTATTGCCTTCCTTTAAAAGTGTTGGATTTTGTTCTGACAGTTAAGTTACTTGCAAATCAGTTTGATCATTCTGAAGCTTATTTTTAACTTTTGTTAAAAAGGCTAGTTTAATCCCAGTAATAAGGCATGTGTTCAACTTGAATATCTCCAATCCTGTGTGAGCTCTGAAAATTGTTCAGCTCACAATTTCCCAGTAATTTTTTTGTTTGGCCTTGCAATCTCATCCTACACAAGTATGGTTCAGTATTCAGCAACAGTCTCAGAGATTTCATGAAGATTTCTGAAGCTTTTGCTCTGCATGATACCTTCCTTTGTGGTATAGTACCCTGCAAATTCCAGCCTCTGTCTCTTCAATTCAGTGAAACTACTATGCTTTGCTTGGAATTCCCCTTCTAAAACAGCAATCTACAAGGTGACTGCAAGCAGAAATCCAAGGAGATTTTAGAACTCAGCTCATTTGTTTTCCTTTTCTCAGGGATTGTGGTACTATACTGCCTGTCAGGGAATGGTTGTTTCATGCGTGAGAATGGTAAAATCTGAGAATGGCTTTTTCATACATGTTGTCCAATTTTTTAGTTGTTACAGGAGACTGCATTACTTTAAAACAGTCATGTAGTTGCTGTTGCGTCTGCTTTTCCTGCCATGTATATCTCTGGTATTCTGAGCCAGGAGAGGGCAGGGAGAAGTACAATGACTAGAGTGCGTGGCTGCCGAGGCTCATCCATTCACCCCCCACCCCCAGTGCTTTGTGAATATGGGTTGCAGATGTCAGACAGCACCACAGCTTGCCTTCTAATTTCTGAGCCAGGATTTTTTATTTTATTTTTTTTCACATTTTGTATTACCTTGTATTACCTTCTTGGTTGCAAGAAGATGATAAGGAGGACTATTGCAGGAAAAAATTGTTATTATAGAGTGTTTCCAAATGGGTCAAGAGGGATAGTAGCTCAGTTTCCTGGTTAGCACGGGCTTGATCATCTGAGTCAGTGGGCTTATGGTGAAAAACTGGAACCCTTTATGCTTTTTCTCAGGATGCTTCTGTTTCATGAAATAAAACAAGAGTAGATTATGATTTGAAGCCTATATAGATGTTTCTTTTTTAATCTTGCTCCATCAGCCTTATAACTAATATCATCATCATCATCACCAGCATCATCATCCATGATGATGAGGAATCTCAAACCATTGGAGCAAAAACATAAAACTTTTCTTCTAAATAATCATGCCCTATTGTATCCCATTGACACCATTGGGTGATGGCTCCCTTGATGACATTTTGCCTAGATTCTGTAATGTTTCCACTCACTTTTTGTTATTAAAACAGATTTATTCTGGTGTTTAAGCCTTGTGCATGCTTAGTTTAAAATTTTAATTTTATGTACATTTCAAAGCTCTTTTGATCCCCATCCCTACTCCCAAATCAGGCTGGAGTTGAGATTCTAGAGCTGCTTCCCCTTTCAGAGATTCATGTAGGAAGGAAGGAGATGCCAAAAGACAAAAGGCAGGTTCTTTCCTTGTTGGTTGTTCCTGCTTCTCTGGCTGGCACCAGCTGGTTGTTGACACCTTCTGTGTGGCCAGTTTTCTCTTGCTGGCTCTCTTATGGTCTCTTTGGAGAAGCCTGGGAGAGACTAAGGATACTCCCCTCTGCAGATCCTTGGATTTGAGGACTCAGGCTTCAGCTTGACCTCTTTCCTCTCCTTTGACTCCAGTGAAAGGCAGTTCATCCGGCTGCCTCTTGTAGCTGGGATGCTTTTGCATGGTAGGTGAGGCTCTTTGTTGAGGTATAGGTGAAATGAAAAATGTCCAGCCACCTCTAGGTGGTATCCACTCAACTCGTAGAAAATTTTTGTGTCATTGATACGAAAACAATAGAAATTTAAGCAGTTTCTCAGCCACCTTCTCCCTCAGAACCACCATCTCTTTTTCAAGGGAACACATTAAATACTCAATTGGCCTGGTATCTTATCAGCTTTCAGAGGAAAGAAGATCATTAATCTCTTGGTTAATGAAAAGGTGGGTATTGGGACCTCCCAAACTTAGGTATTATAGAATATATTTTAGGATCTCTCTCCCTTAGCGTCAGGGGGAAGAAGCATCAGCTATCCTCCTGGGGAAGGGAAGGTTATAGCCTTTTGCTGAATACTCACCGAGAGGCAACACTTTGCCGGTTCTTTTTTCGTATAATACTAATTGGATGGCTGGGGTTGGAGGTGGGGAAGACGGAAACCAGCACCTTTCAGTAAACTTAGAGCATTTTATGCTATCACTTTATGCATTTGCTACAATTCCGGGACAATGGGGGAAAATCCCATTTTGTAATAGCAACAATATTAACCATGGAACTGTACCACCGACAGCCGACACCAAGTACTTGTTGTATGCCATGCATGGTGCTTCACAGGCATTATCCTCTCTAATCCTCAGAACAAGCCTGTGAAATTGTTCCTATTTTCTCTGTTATACAAGTGAGAAAATTAAGGTCACTTCTCTATAATTCAGAACTTGAATCTGCATTTTTAACCACTTGTGGTGTTTTTCCCCAGACTGTGCATGTGCGAAGTGGGTGTTGTTGAGAGTTTCCATCTTTGGGTGCCTCTTCCCAGGTATCAATTGGGGAAATTGGAGGGATGCGCTGGTGGTGGTGGACAGAACCACTCTCAGCCAGAAGTCTCGTTTTCTCACTGTAGTCTCTTGCTTTAGGATTTGTGATTCGGCCATAAATAATAAATATGGCTGAGTAGAGGTTAATGAAATGCTCATTGAATTACTGCCAACCTTGCTCTGGGTCCTCGTTTCTTTGATTGTTCTCTTAGGGACTAACTGCCTCTCTGGGAATTAATTTCCCCATGTGGATTTGAATTAATTCCCTCAGGCCACAGAATGGTAATCTGGAAGAGTTCATTCAGCAAATGGCACCTAGCTTTTCTCACTCGAGTTTGCCAAAGGCACTGTGAAGCTTTGTTTGAACACAGGCAACTGTACTGGACAGCAGATGTTTGCAAATACCATTTGTTTAATTGCTCAGGCACTTTATAATATATTTTTCTCCTAAACGGTGGAAAACACATCCTTCATCGGCTTTAAAGCAGAGTGTAACTTTGGAGGGCCGTTCTGGCTGTCTTTTTTCCTTGTGCATTGGTCCAGACAGATGGAATGAACAAAAAGAAGAGAAAGGGGAAGCTGTTGGCAGTTACCCTCAACTTTGCCTCTTTGTAGCAGCAGCAGTGGTATAGAAATGAGCACCCTTTCCCATTTTGCTTCCCACCCCTAAGGGAGAAAAAAACAAAAAACAAAAACAACCAACAGAAAAGCACTCATAGCCATCAAGCTGAAGAGACAGTCAGGAGGAGGGTTACATGTGGCAAACCTCCATAGCAGTACATCTTACAGTATCTGTAGTCAGTGTCTGAATTCTGGGGATTTCACAGGGACCTGGTATGGACTTTTTGGGTGGCACAAGCAAGCACTAATGGAAGGTTTACATGGGCACAATAAGAGTGCCCACATGGCTTTCCCTCTGTGCACAGCGACTTCAGTCTCTTATGTGTGCTGCAGAGCCCCTGACGGTTGCACCTTGAGAGAACATGGGTGTGTGGTAAGACAGTCTAGGTTTCAGAGGCATTGCTCTTTCTAGGTGAAGCCCACGATAGGAAGTGAGACTCTCTAGAATCACCTTCAGTGATGTAGTATAGCCACAGACTCCTATCTTGAGTCAGCATGCCAAGCCCGAGGACCACTCTACTCCACCCTTTAAAGACTTCCAGTGATGCCTCTAAAAATGTAGCACAGCCACATCTGACCTGCAAAACTTGATTCTGTAGTCTTGATGGAACATGGGAATTTGCATCCACATATCAATCTATAGGTGATTCATATGTGCTGATAGGGTTACTAGTCACTACTTTAGTGCTTTCTAAAAAGTGTCACTAAATGTATCCTTTGTATGTAACAGTTACAAGAATGTTCTCTAGAACCAAGATTCCAATCCTGGCTCTGCCACTTATTAGCTCTGTGACCTTGGACAATCCATGTAACCTTTCTGTGCCTTATTTTCATAATCTTTGATATGGGGGTGGCAATATTACCTGCCTCATGGGGCACCTGGGGGATTAGATGAATTCTCACATGTAAAACATTTAGAATGTAGCAATCCCTCAATAAACTATTATAATTTGTAAGTATGAACTTATTTAGAAGAAGAAAAATGGCCATACATTTGCTTTAAGGTTTGTTTACTGGAATCATGCAGGAAAACAGAGAAATTGCCTTGCTCTACATCTGTGTGGCCGCTATATAGCAAGAGCCTTTGGAGCTACCCTGGAGTGCCAGTAGATTTTTCCTTTCATTCTTTCTTTGATTTATATCACTCTTTTTAAAAAATTAGCTTTCTTATAGAGCTCAGCTATCACAAAAAGTTAATCTTATTTTTAAAATCTCTAAAGGGATTACTCTGGCTTCTCCAGAAGTCAGTCTGATTATTAGACAAGGTACCAATCCTCCTTGGCAAATATACAAATTCTAGCAAATACTCTTAATGTTTTTTCAAATTCAATTAGCTTCAACAAATATATACTAGGTGAGAGGCACTTTTGGAAGATGGGGGAAATAAGGAAAGGACTCTAACATTTATTGAGCAGCTACTTTCTGCCAACTACTGTAGTAAGAACTTCATAATCATGCTATTTAATATCTGTGATTCATATAGTTAGCTATATTTTACAGATAAAAAATTTGAGTCTCATAGAGTTCATTGTCCTAGTATTTTATAAAAGCCAAGGCTCTTTTTTTTCCACTTGGCCATATCACCTCGGAAGAGTCAATGATAAAAATAGAACAGAGTCTGACCTAATGACGATATCTTCTATTTATATATTAATAGTATATTATGGTTTATAACAACACACACACATACATCCTGCATTCTGATTGGGATGTAGATCCCGGAGCTGCTGCTCTATCCTGTATTCCACATTACTTTTACAGAGCTGATCATAACCTTCATTTGTAGGGGCCTTAGTGCTAAGGGAGTACTTTTGTCTTATTTCCCATGTTTATCACAGCAATCTTATGAACAATCCTAGTGATGAGCAATATTTAGTAAGCATTCATCATGTGCCGGGCAGTTTGCTAAGAATTTTCCCCATTGTCCCATTCAATCCTTAAAATAGCTGGTATGTTCTATGCACATCTGTATTTTACATATAGGGCCACTGTAACTGATACTGCAGTGCTACAGTCAAAACTCACATCCAAGTCTGTCTGCCTACAGATTCCAATTACTATTAACCACTGCTACACTATATCATTATCTGCATTTATGAATGAGGCAACCAAAGCTCAAGGGGGTTGGACTTTCCCTTGGTGTCACAGCTAGACTGGGCATTAAGCCCCCACCCTCTGATGACACATTTCTGATCAATCTGATAAATAAGATTAAACAAGCATACAAACAGCAATACTAAATGGCAAAATGGGAAAGGAAATAGGAAAAATAAGATGTGTGGTCTGGTGGGATTGAGAGAAACTTACAAAGAAAGTGAGATGGGTCTAATAGAATGAATAAAATTTACAGAAACAGAAATGACCAGGAAGGATATTTCATATGAATGGAAGACAATGAGCGAAAGTAGAAGATACAGCGAGTTCAGAAAGTAACAAATACACTGATGTTAATTCACTATAGTAGGAGGTACATACACATAGGGTGTATTGGGAGACTAGGCTAGAAAGCTATGTGTGCTTGCATACAAGTCTGAAGGGTTTGCTCCTACACTGTTGAACAATGGGGAGTCATTGAATATTTTAAACAAGGAATGTGTCATGGTTAAAACCACATTTAAAAACTTTGTATTGATGTATAATAATTATACATATTTATGGGGTACATGTGATATTTTGCTATGGCATACTATATGTAATGATCAAATAAGGGTATTTAGGATATCCATCACCTCACCTCAAACATTTGTCATTTTTTGGGGTGTGTTGGGAACATTTCAACTCCTCTAGCTATTTTGAGATATGCAATAAATTATTATTGCCAATTATAGTCACCCTACTGTGCTATAGAACACTGAAACCAATTTCTTCTATCTAAGTGTATCTTTGTACCCATTAACTAGCCTCTCTTTATTCCTCCTCTCCCACCCTTCTCCTCCTCTGGTACCATCATTCTACTCTGCTTCCACGAAATCAGCTATTTTATCTCCTACATATGAGTGAGAACATGCGATATTTGTCTTTCTGTGCATGACTTATTTTACTTAACACAATGACCTCCAGTTCCATCTGTGTTGCTGAAAATGACAGATTTCATTCTTTTTTATGGCTGAATAGTGTTCCATTGTGTTTACGTACCACATTTTCTTTATCTGTTCATCCATTGATGGACAATTAGGTTGTTTCCATATGTTGGCTATTATGAATAATGCTTCAATAAACATGGGGGTGTAGGTATCCCTTTGATATACTGATTTTCTTTGCTTGGGATAAGTACCCAGTAGTGGTATTGCTGGATCATATGGTAGGTCTATTTTTAGTTTCTTGGGACACCTCCATACTGTTTTCCATAATGGCTGTGTTAATTTACATTCTCACCAGTAGTGTATAAGAGTTCCCTTTGCTCCACATCTTCACTATCATTTGTTATTTTTTGTCTTTTTTGTAATAGCCATTCTATCTGTGGTGAGGTGGTGCCTCACTGTGGTTTTGATCTGAATTTCTCTGATAATTAGTGATGTTAGCATTTTTTCACAAACCTATTCATTAGTGTATCTTCTTTTGAGAAATGTCTACTTAGATCCTTTTTATTTCTTTTCTTCTAATTTTGGATTTGGTTTGTTCTTGGTTGTCTAGTTCCTTGAAGTGCATTGCTAGGTTGTTTATTTGAAATCTTTCTACTTTTTTTTGATGTAGGCATTTATTGATATAAACTTCCCTCTCACTATTGCTTTTGTGGTATCCAGGATACCACAAAAGCAGTGCTAAGAGGGAGATTTTCATATGTTGCATTTCCATTTTTGTTTCAAGAAATTTTTAAATTTCCATCTTAATTTCTTCATTGACCCAATGGTCACTCAAGAGCATGTTTTCTAATTTCCATGTATCTGTATAGTTTCTAAAGTTCCTCATTATTGATTTCTAGTTTCTTGTAGGCAGCATATAGTTGTGTCATGGGATTTTTTTTTTTTTTAATCCATTCAACCAGTCTGTGTCTCTTCAGTGGGGAATTTAATCCATTTTCATTCAAGGTTATTATTGATAAGTGAAGACTTGTTCTTGCCATTTTGTTAATTTTTGATTGTTGTTTTGTATATCCCTTCTTCCTATCTTCCTCCCTTATTGTTTATTATTGTGTTTTGGTGGTTTTCTATAGTAGTAATGTTTAACTCCTTTTCCTTTCTCATTTTTGTATCTGCTCTACTAGTGAGTTTTATACTTTCACATGTTTTTGTGATGATAGATATTGTCCTTTTGTTTCCATATGCAGGAATCTCTTAAGCATTTCTTGTAGGGCCAGTCTAGTGGTCATGAATTCTTTCAATTTTTGCTTGTTGGGAAAAGACATTATTTATCCTTCATTTTTGACAGATAGTTTTACTGGATATAGTATTTTTGACTGACAGGTTTCCCCCCCCACCCCGTACTTTGAATATATCATTCCATTTTCCCCTGGCCTCTAAAGTTCCTGCTAAGAAAAGTGCTCTTAGTTTGTTGGGGATTCTGTTGCCTGTGACTTAATGCTTTTCTCTTGCTGATTTTAGAATTCTCTTTTTTGTCTTTGAATTTTGAGAGTTTAGCCATAATGTGCCTTGGAGAAGCATTTTTTGGGTTGGATCTGTTTGGGGATCTTTCAGCTTCCTCTGTCTGATATCTATATCTCTTGCAAGACTTGTGGAAGTTTCCAGCTGTTATTTCATTCAATACATTTTCTATGCTTTTGCCCATCTATTCTCTTTCTAGAACTCTCAAAATTGAAATATTTTGTTGCTTTAAGGTGTCCCATATGTCACATGGGCATTTTTCATTATTTTTTATTCTTTTTTTCTTTTTCTTTGGTCTGACTGGGTTATTTCAAAAGACCTGTCTTCAAGTTCAGAAATTCTTTTATCTGCTTAATCTAGTCTTTGTTGAAGCCCTCAATTGTATTGTTTTAATTTCATTCATTGAATTATTCAGTTCCAGGATTTCTGTTTGGTTCTTTTTTTATGTTTATCCCTTTGGTGAATTTCTCATTCACATCAGAAATTTTTTCTGATTTATTTACATAATTTGTCTGTGTTCTCTTATATCTCACAGAGTTTTCTTAATATCATTATTTTGAATCCTTTTTTGGCATTTAACAAATTTCTTTTTTTTTTTTTTTTTGTGGAGTCTCTTGATGGAGAATTATTGTGTTCCTTTGGAGATGTTATGTTTTCTTGTTTTTTCATGTTTCTTGTATTCTTACATTGATATGTGTACATCTGGTGTAACATCACTTATTCCTATTTTATGGATTGGCTTTCACAGGGAAAGAGTTTTTCCCATAGATGTATCTATAGTGTTGGTTGAGTAGCATGCTTTGGCTTTTATTCTGGGTGAGCACAGTCATGTAGTTTCTGTATGATTTCTTCAGCTATAATCAGCTGAAGAATTCCTCATTGGTTGTTACTGGGAGTGTGGTAAGAGTTTACTGTAGATGAGGATGCCAGAAGGGCTGGTCCTTAGTGTTGGTAGTGTTGGTGGTGGTAGGCAAAG
Organism: Lepilemur ruficaudatus; assembly: GCA_963574885.1. Classification (NCBI taxonomy): domain Eukaryota; kingdom Metazoa; phylum Chordata; class Mammalia; order Primates; family Lepilemuridae; genus Lepilemur; species Lepilemur ruficaudatus. The sequence continues at coordinate 57,685 of CAUYRT010084058.1, read as the reverse complement.
TAAACCTGTCCTTAGGACTCTACATGGTGTATAAAGGCACTGGTGGTGTTCAGGTTGGATAAGCCAATCCCCAGACCCCTGGAAAGTACACTCAGATGCTGGCAACAGTGAAAGGCATGGGCATCTCCTTAGGTCCCTGGATGCTGTGCACAGGTGCTGGCATCAATGGGTAGAGTGGATTGATCCCCAGGACTCCAGACAATATGCACAGGTGCTGCTGACAGTAGTGGGTGGGGCAGACATGTACTTATGCCTGGGTGGAGTGGGTTGATCCTCAGGCTTCCAGATGACACACACAGGAGCTGGTGGCAGTGACTTCAGGTGGGACAGGTCCATTCTCAGTCTCCCTGGTGATGGGAGCAGATGCCACCTAAGTGGATGGAGTAGTTTGATCTCCAGACCACTGGACATTGTGCTTCAGCACAGGCAGTGGTAGCAGCAGGCAGAACAGGCCTATCCTCATGCCCCAGATGACATGATGGACAGTGGTGGGTGACGCGGGCCTGACGGTGGCAGACAGAGTGCGTTGATTCCCATGCCCTGGACAACATGCATGCACACCAGCTCACAGCCACACTTTAAGGAAGATTACTGTGGCAGACAACACTGAGACTGGAAGTAGGTCACTGCAATGGTCCTTGCAATGGAAGTAGGATATGAACGAGTGTTAAAAATGTGAAAGGGGAGAATTTATGAGATACTGCAATGTAGAGTTAGCAGTACCTCACAACTGTCTAGATGTTGGAGGCCAAAGAGAGTGAGATATCAAATGTAGTTGTATGTCTGAACCTAGCTCCCTAAATGAATTGTGTTGTTATAAGTGAAAATAGGAAATTAAGAAAGATGAGTTAAAATAGGAGGGGAGATAATTACCTCATTTTGGAAAAGGGCAACTTTGAGGTGCAGGTAGTTCATTAAAATTGAAGTACATCAACTTGAGTGGAAAGTGATGCAACCAAATATATAAATATTCAGAGGAAAGTGATAGTGAAGCAGGCCATGCAGGAAGCAAGCATGAAAAGAAAAGAGACAAGACACAACCTCTGGGCATTCCTATGTTTAGAGGCAGGCAGGTGATGAGGAGCTCTTAAAGGAGGTAAAGAAGTAAAAAAGGAATGACTAATATTAGGAAATGTGACAGATAGTCAAGGAAGTTGAAATTGGAATAAAGATCTTAAGAGCAAACTTGATTTCAGAGTGGCTGCGAGTAGGGAGGGATTGGTCGTAGAGAGCCAAGAAAGCAAAGGTTTCTGAAGGGAGTGAGCTGGACCAGGCAGAATAAATGGGCGGCTAACTCTTTTGGGAAACCCATCCAGTAAAAATCTTGTCAAGAGACAAGATCTGTTCAATCCTATTTGGCAATGTTGAATGGCATACTGCATGCAAGTCAAAGGGGGTATAAACCCTTTAAATGTACAAATCTGTATTTTCAAGAGATTTTGAGAAAATAAAAACAAAAAGAATGAGAAATCAACATGAGGGAGATTTCTGAGGCAAGTCGAAAGAGCATGGATGAAAAATACAATGCCACAGGAAGGAAATGAATTTGCAACTTAAAAAAAGATCACAATTTTGGCTTTGATACAACATTCCACTAGTAATTAGAAAAGAGAAAACTATAGCCTCTGGGAGAAAAAGTACTCAAGTCATTTCCAATCCAGACACTAAGTTTCTGAAAATAGCTAGTAATGCACCTGCCTGCACATAGCCGTTATCGTATAGATAAACACGGCTTCTTCTTAGTGACACAGTACTTAGAGTTCCTTTATGAAATGTTTCATTTCAAAGCATTTGTCTCATCTCTTGCAACAGATTCCAATGAAAGGACAATAGTCTTTTGTTTTTTCTTATTATTATTGCTATAATAATAATTATTGTTATAATAATTATTGCTGTAATAATAATAATTATTTTTTTTGCGAGCTGCTATCTTACATGTTACAGTGCTGGTCAGATTAAAATGGGTCCTTTCAAAACAGTCAATACTGGAGTATTTGAATAGGATGCACAAGCTTTCAGTTCATCAGCTGCATGAATAACTGCATGAGTAACTCTATGACATGCTTCTGGCATAAAACCAGGTTATGCAAAAAATAGACTCTGATCCCAAATCATCCATACTGCCCTGTGACTTCAACACACACACACACACACACACAGGAAAGCTAACATAGCACAGTTAGAGAATTAATCCTTGATTCTAAAGATTGATTGGAGGTTGAGGTACCAAGACCAACTTTTTGTAGGGAATGAGAAAGTCTCGGGTTTTTGTGATTTTGACGTGTGGCTCTGTTTAGATAAGTTTTCTTTCTTCTTGTACATAGTTAAGAATCAGGAAATCAACAAAATGCTTACTGCTTACTTGCCTCATCTTTCTGCTTTACGCGCTCACAATTTGAAAGACTCCTGTTCACTCTATTCTAAAGGGCTCTCTTTATTTAGAAAACTATAGAATGTGAAACAATTACCTCATTAATCTTTAATGTTATTTTTGACAAAACTACATTATAGAAAATACAAAAAAAACAAAGAAAAACATTACCCATAACTTATTATTAAGAGAGACCACAATCTTTATTTTTGTGTATTTCCATCCAGTCTTCTTTTTGCTGTGCACATTTATTATGTAATTGTACTCAGTCAATACAACTTTGCATTCTTTTTCACTTAATTTTACGTCTGCAGCTTACATTCACTCTTTCTACCTCATCTGAGGGACTGACACAAAGATTTCCTACCTTGTCAAGAAGGCTGACTGGGAGACAGGTAGCCACCAATTCTCTCTTGAGGGAAACACACCTGTTGGTGGGATCTTAATCCAGCTGTGGCCTGTGTACATTTCTTCTAGTTCCTTAAAACAAAGAGACTGTGTCACCACTGAAAAGGCCTACTTACCCGTCCTTCAGCAACATGATAGTTTTTCATCTTCCGGAAATCCAAGAAGTATGTTCTCACTTTTCTACACCTGCTTACTAGGCGTATCATCCCATACTTGCAAAAAACAGGGTTGGAACTGGGCCAATCACTCACTTCAGCAGTAGCCCAGAACTATGCCATGAGTCATGTGGTTTGTACTGAGGATGGCACGTCAGGTGTGACTATCCATTTCTCATCGATTGGTGGTTGTTGTATTCAATAGAAATCTGAGATGTGTTTCATTTCAGTAGGAAAGAGTCATTATCATTGAGCAACGTCTGTCTCAGACACAGGGAGAAATTTACAATATACATGCCTAACATTCACATCCCTTGAGAGAAATACTTATTCAAAGCATACTATAGGCTATGTACTCTGAATACGTTATACGATCTATTCCTCATAGCAATGCTAGGAAACAGATTTCCTTTTCCCATGTGAACAGTACCGGAGAGCAAAGGTGAGGTGCCCACCCAAACTCAGAAATTAGGGAAATAAAATTATCTCAGAGAATTAAGCTGTGAAATCAACACATAATGAAAATCAGAGTAGAGACTTACAACTTTATGCTAAAGGAACTCAGAATCCATCAGAACAGCTCCCAGAATAGCAAAATTTGCCAATAACCATATTTAATGTATAAGCATATTTCAAAGAAAGATTGTCAAACAGAAGAAGATCTGATTGATAATGGAAGCTTAGAAAAAAGGTTGCCATTGACTGAAATGTTGGCTGCACATTCCCAGGCAGGGCCATTCAGCTAGTTATAGTCGGCAAACATTTATTGATCATCTACTCTTGGCCATGCAGTGCACTGGGAACCAGGCGTGTGACCTAGGTTCGAATACTCCCTTCGACCTTTTTCCTTCAGTCTCTTCTTTTTCTCTCAGATATGTTTTCTCCTTCAATCTTTATATTCTCCTCATCTTATTTCAAAACTGTATTCATGCACTCTGGGAGGCCAAGGTGGGAGGATTGCTTGAGTTCAGGAGTTTGAGACCAGCCTGAGCAAGAGAGAGACCCCGTCTCTACTAAAAATAGAAAAATTAATCAGGCATGCATCTGTGGTCTCAGCTACTTGGGAGGCTAAGACAGGAGGATCACTTGAGCCCAGGAGTTTGAGGTTACAGTGAGCTATGATGGCACCACTGCACACTAGCCGAGGAGGCAGAGCAAAACTTTGTCCCAACAAACAAACAGACAGACAGACAGACAAACAACTGTAATCATGAATGTTCTGGGACCAGGATGCAAAAGGAAAGGGGTAAGATGTGATCCAGGGGAATAGTTCCATTTTCCGTCTTCTCAGTTCCTGAGAACACTTCAAATTCTCATTCTAACACTCTGGAGTTTGATTCCCAAGCTTGTAAAGCACACAGGATTTTATATACACATGCAATTGACGAATTTGGCTCTGTTAAATTCAAATTCAAGATTAAAGGAGTCACAGGTCAGTCTTGCATTTTAATTTTCTGAACCTAAAATCTGGAAAGGGAGCAGGATTTTTTTGAAGTTAGATGAACTAAAAAACTGGCAACTTTGTAACATGTATTTTTATGATAGACCCCAGCATCGCTCATGCTCATTATGAAATTTTTTCATCACTTCAATTAGAATAATTTCTAACTCAGCTTTAGAATTGGCTGAAGTTAAACTTCTGGTTTGAGGATGAACTGGTTTCCCTAGTTTAGAATGCTGTTTATTTAAATGATAAACTGAATATGATTGGCATTATCTCAGGCATAAACAAAGCAAATGATGCTTGTATCTAATTATCCAGGGATTCAAGGCAACAAATGGATGGGCAGAAGGAATCATGAGTGAAAAATCTACAGATTCAATTCTATTTTTAAAATGAAAAATTTCTATATTAAAAACATCAAAACCTTCCTCCCTCCTTCCTTCTTCCTCCTTCCTTCCCTCCTTTTTCTCTCTCATTTTAAATAATGTGCTAGTGTGATTTTGTTTTTAAATAGGTTTCCGTTTACCCTGATTTCTTCATGATTTCTTTTAAATTTTGATATCCTTCTGTAAGGCAACTGAAACTCTTTTTAAGGGACAAGGCTAATAATAAAATAAGTAGAATAGAAAGACACTAAATAAAGGGAGAGAAATATGCCTTATGAATTGGCTGTGATTTAATTTCCACACACACCTCACACATATGTAGCAAATATCTTCTGAATGCCCAGTAGTAAATTAATATTCAGTGCTGGCCAGGCGCGGTGGCTCACGCCTGTAATCCTAGCACTCTGGGAGGCGGAAGCGGGTGGATCACTCAAGGTCAGGAGTTCGAAACCAGCCTGAGCAAGAGCAAGACCCCCGTCTCTACTATAAATAGAAAGAAATTAATTGGCCAACTAAAAATATATATAGAAAAAATTAACCGGGCATGGTGGCGCATGCCTGTAGTCCCAGCTACTCGAGAGGCTGAGGCAGGAGGATTGCTTGAGCCCCAGAGTTTGAGGTTGCTGTGAGCTAGGCTGACTCCACTGCACTCTAGCCCGGGCAACAAAGCAAGACTCTGTCTCAAAAAAAAAAAAAAAGCCCAATAGGAAAGATAGACAATGAAACAAATAAAATACAGCTAAAATCTAGTTGTTGAAGGTTATGGAATAAATGTTTTTTCATCAATGCATTAACTTCTGAATGTTTCCGAGAGCTAATCCTATGAACACAAGTATGTGAAAATATACAGAGGAGAGCCATGGACTTGGCTTGCTGGGGAGATGGAGAAGTCTTTAACAAAGAGAGGAAATTTAAGTAGGTTTTATTTATTTTAAAAAAGGTTACTCTAGCAAAGTAATGCCAGGACATAGTTTAGTATGTCTAATAGTTTTACAAGGCTTTTCATAAAATCAGCCAACCCCTCTCCTCCCTAGAATCCCACTCCTTAGAGACAATGATTTCCAGCACTTTTATGTTTCAGTTCTGCTACCAATATATTTCTAAATAATATGGCTATAATGCTATTTCTTGATCTTTTCAAAGGTAAGTATTGTGTGTTGGCTTATTTCTATAGAAAACATGGACTTTGCTTTCTCATTACTGGACCTCCACCACCCACAAGCCGTTTCTTTAATTGGATGGTGGACTTTGTTGCTGTCATAGGAGAGGCTTTGTTCAAAAGTCTCCTGACCCTGGGCAGATTGTTTTTGTATAAAGCTGCCTGGAAGCTATATGGAAGGGCTGGGCCTAGCCCATTGGCTAGAGGCTTCACTGTGGGGGGATATCAGGCAGATATCCTGACAATTGACTGGCCATCTCAAAAATATCAGTATTTTTAGGTCATTTCTCCTGGGCTGGTCAACTTTCCTAAAGAAAAACCTATAGTCCCTTGCTTGCGAGCTGTACTCTGGTTGCCAGCTTTCACAGAGCCAAGCCAGGCATGCGGGTGGGAGTTTCATCTTCTGGTGTGTAGACATTTCCTTAATCCTGCCCTGAGCTGCGCACACTCTTTCCAAGCCCAGAGTTCCTCAGGGTTAACCTCTCCAGGAATAAACCTCCGGGCTTCTGGGTGGAGAGGGTATTCATCTGACTGTGTGGGGAGGGTGAGCGGATCCAAGGGTCAACCGCTTCTTGTGCATTCAACAGATCCTTCTGTCTTCACACCCCCACTCCTGCTTCCGAGGCAGCCGGTAGCCCTCGTTCCTGAATCCTGTGTTCTGCGATGAGACTCGCCGTGTTGCCTGGCTCCCCACACCTGCAGGCACTCAGCCTTTTCTGCTCTGCTAAGTCGATACCATATATCTGCTTTTCACATCCCAAAGTTTTGTTGAAAGACTTCGTTGTCATCTTCTCTTTGCCCTTATGGGTTTATGCATCTTGATGAAGAATCCTTTTTATATCCTCTTACTAAGTTTTTATGAGGGTGAAGAACGCATAGTCAATTTGCCCCTTTGAATGTGGAGTCATAGGTTATATTTTAAAGGATGATTTAAGAGTGAAGGCAAGGAGGGATGAAAAGGGTGTTTTAGTTCAAGGAAATACCAAGTCCAAAAAAGGAGATTTCTGAAAGGATCTGGCAGCATGTTGAGGAAGTAGGGATTGCCGTTGGCTAGAGTATAGGGTATAACAGACAGGGGACATCTATCATAGACAAAGCTCCTATGATAGATTGGTTGCAAAAATGGCCCAAATTATTTCCTTCCCTCCATGCACACTCCTTGTAATGTGATTTTTACAGCTACCTCCATCAAGAGGAAGAGTCTATTCCCCAACCCCTGGAATCTGGGCTGGCCCTGTGATAGCCATGGCCAATGAAATGTGGCAGAGTGATGCAGTGCAGTTCTGACTAGGCCACAAGGAGCCCTGCATCTTCCACAAGCTCATCCAGGCTGCTGGGGAGGAGAGGCTGTGACCCAGGCACCCCTATTACCCTGGCTGTGGGCCAGGCAGTCCCCAGAAGTAGTCACTTGGCTGACTTGTAGTTGACCACACATATGTGGGAGATGAGTTGAGACCAGAAAAAACACCCAGCTGAATTGCTAACCCACATAATTATGAGCTAAATATGTGGTGGTTAAGTGACTACATTTTGGGGTGGTTTGTTCCTCAACTAATACTAACGTATCTATCCCCCAAATAGAAGTTTAAAGAGGCATTATGGAGCCAAGGAAAGAACACTGGTTAAAATGGCAAGATCGGATTTTAGTTCTTCCTTTGCTACCAACCAGTTGTGTGGCCTTGGGCGGCACGTCATCTCAGCCCCACCATCTGTAAATTAAAGGCATTGGAAGGTGACCAGATAAGTAGTTTTCAAGCTTCTTTGCACATGTGAACCACCTACAGGCTTGTTAAAAATAATCATTCTGTCTCTGATCCTATAAAATTGAAAAATCTATAATTTCCTTCAGTTCCCTGGTGACTCAGCAGGCATTCCAGAAACCAGTGGTTGAGAACCACTATGCCATAGATCTTTCAAGATCTCTTCTGGGTCAAAAATTCTGTGAGCTGAAGTCTCTTTACTGGGTTTTGCTGTGACTTTAGATGTTTTTTTTCTGCCTCCACCACAATGCCTAGTTTTCTCCTCAAAATGTCCCTTCTCCCTTCATGCCTGTCTCCCTCCACTGGGGTTGGATCACTTTTTACCTCCCTGCTCTCTCGGCCCACCCCAGTCCCCCAGGCTCAGCAGTTGCCTAAAATGCAGTCTTCACCCAACAGGGACTCTGCTACAGGACATGTAATTTACTGATAGTTCTGGTTTTTGTACTTATTTCTACATCCACCTCTCACCTTTCCAAGAACTCTTTGGATTATTAAAGAAAAGGGCCATTCTTTCTGGGCTATATGTATTCCTAAATCTTAAGGAGAAACCAATTCAGCATTCTTATTTTCTTCAAATCACTCATTCCACAGGCCTTTGGATCCCCTGATAAACAAGTGCAGGTTTCCATTCTTCGATCTGGAATGCTCTTCCCCTAGGCCCAGGTCTCTCAAGCTAGAGTTTCTCCTCAGTGACAGCTTAACCATGAATACCAGTAGTTCCGTCTCTCAAATTAGATAATAAGCCTTAGTTGCAGTCCTATTCTCTCTATTCTCAAACCACATTTGTGTGTGTGTGTGTGTGTGTGTGTGTGTGTGTGTGTGTGTGTGGCGAGGCAGGGGGTGAGAAGATGGAAGACTTTCCATAAACTGCATCCATATTGTATACCCCCTCCTCGTCCCAGAAAAAAAAACTATCTTGGGACATCAGACAAAAGCTGTAAGGCAGATGGCAAAACCTAACTAGTTCCCAGCCTTAGGACAGTGGGTGGGGTTTGCGAGAGGCAGGCCTCCTGGGAGCCGGAGAGTGCCAGGCTCAGGGAGATGAAAGAGACACCCTTTGTTGTTGCTGGGTGACCTGAAAGTCTGACCCTGTCTGGCGCTAAACATGCCGTCTCTTCGGATTCCCCTCTGCATTGGGGGGGGGGGTCAGCTCCTCCCAGCCACAGTAATTAGCAAATTTGGACAATTTGCAGATAGGGTTTAAGTCCCATGCAAGATTTTAATAACAGTAGGGGTCAATAAAGTTAATTTAACTTTTTGTATTGTGATGCCAGGACGATTTCTGAGATAGTGCACATCCAGCATAAGGCGTAACGCCCTTGGGAGCGTGCGGCCACTTACTGTGTGCTCGGCCAGCATCGGTAAAATAAATAACTGTTAACAATTTCCTTCCTTTTAAACGCAATGTTGTCTCAATAAGATTAGCCTTTTTTTCATACACACAGAACAAAACAAACTCCAGTTTTTCATTGTCTGTCCATCAGTGAAGGTTACTTCTCTGTCGTTGGACAGATCCTTGCTGGCAATGTGCAGATGAGCCAGCTGAGTTGCAGATCAGATTGTTACTTTTCAGGGGGCCCCACATTCCTCTCGTTAGGACCTAGGGACACTGTCTCCCTCACACTGTCACAAGCTCAGCAGGTGGGACCCATCTGGCCCCTCGGGATGAGCGCTGCTCTTCACTGGGAAGCTGGTTTCAGCACAGGGACAGGAAGCCACTGGCTGAGTGACCCAAGACAATTCTTTTAACCTCCCTGGCTCTCATGTGTCCTATTCACATATAAGGATGCAGCACAAATGGTCCCTAGAGCTCCTTTAGGAGCTTTAGATCTACTTCTGATCATTGCTTCTGTCCTTCCGCAGCCGGGGAGGTGTGCAGACTCTATGAGGAATCATCCACAGAGCTCCTGACTGACTTACAGAGGTGGGGTTGGTTCTCTTTCCCTTCAACGAGCCCTGAGCAGCATTTTTTACTTCAGAAAGAAACATTGGGACCTTTTGTTTTTTAATTCAAAAGACTCTTAACACTAAATAACATTAATTTGTTCATATTTCAAATGCCATCATGCACTTTGGAGTATATGTTCTCATTTGGTGCTCAACCTAATTGGAAATCAGGGCAGGGATTGCATTTTTGTTTGACAAAAAAGGAAAATAAGATCTGGCAGCTCTACGTCACTTACGCAGAGTCATGTGGAAATTGCACTAGAATTATAGGGCTTTGAGCCCCTAACCAGAGGCCCTTTGCACCATATACTATTAATATCACTTTTAAAAGGAAGCCACTCTTGAGAGAGGTGACATGCCTGTCCTATCTGTGTTTTCAGTCTTTCCCAAACAGATAGTTCCCAGAACTGGGTGTTGCGGTACTTTCAAGCCATTGTAATCGCCTGTTCATTTTCCAGTTTCTTTCCCCATGAACTGGGGGTTGGGTAAGAGGTAGAGAACTACAGGAAAATCCCTGCAAAATGAGCACTGTCTTTCACCCATCCAGCGACATCATTCTTTGGACAAAGGCAAGGGCCTTACGGTGCCAGGCTGGGTGCCAGGAACACAGTGGAAGTCAGACGGGAGGGCTTCCCAGCCAGGAAGTGAGTTGCAGGGCCCCATACCATCCGCAACGCAGGGTAGGAACTAGTTACCTCAGATCAGTAGCCACAGGCTTTAGGACCATAAATGCATTCATTACTAAGATCTTTTCCACATCTTCGTCTTTCATTTATCCAAACACCAAAAAGAAAATGAGTTGAGAATGTCAGAGCTATTCTAACTGTGTTCTCCAAGGTAGCACAGTTCAGACGAAATATAATGTGAGCCACATATATAATGAAAAATTTTCTAGCAGTCACATTTTTAGAAAGCAAAAAGCAGGAGTAAACTTGATAATATATTTTATTTAGCCTGATGCATCCAAAATGTTATCATTTCAACACGTAACCAATACAAAAACTATTAATAAGATATTTTAACATTTGTGTGTGTGTGTGTGTGTGTGTGCTCAGTCTTTGAAATCGTTTGCCCTTTAACCTTTCTACACACCTCAGTTCAGCCCAGCCACATTGTAAGTCCTGGTTAGCTGCCTTAGGTTAGTGCCGCCATATTGGACAGGGCACTGGACTGGATTTGCCTCCGAGAATAGGCTGTTGAGCAATGGGGCCAGTTTCTTATCACCTGTGCCTCCCTGTGGGGACCCAGCCCAACTGGACAGGGGCCTCCTGGAGTTCTGCTCTGATTATGTTTTCAAGGAGAGGCTGCACCATCCCTCCTGTGGCTGGCTGGGCAGCAACAGGGAAAACCTTAGCCTCCCCTAGGTCCCAGCTTCCAGGGGGCCTCCTTTCCTTACGTGAAACATGACCGCTAGTCCAGCCTGGCCCGCAGGCACGCCCGGGACCAACCCCCTGTTTGCAGCCCTCATGAATTGCTCTTTCTTTGCCACAGAGCACAAAAACCATTTCCCTGACTCCTTTTACTCCCACAACAGCATCACAACGGCCTGCGGAGGGAAGGTACACAAGGCTCCCTTTGTTTCTCGGCTTGCAGTTGTACAATGTACCTGCTTTAGATAAAAGTCTTACCCTGCAAAGCCACATTTTTGTCCTTTTTCTTCCTTTCCCATTTTTACAGAGCCAACAGTCAAATCTTCACTGTCAACATTTAACCTTATAAAATATGAGCGGGTTTCGGTTTGCAAAGTGGATTTGAGAGCTTCCCAGCTCCCTGCCCAGGGTTTGGCTTTCTGAGAGGAAGGCTAAGAATGGGGCATTGGTTCTGAAGGCTCCAGAAATCCCTTCATGATGCCCCTTGATAATCGGGTGACCTTATGTTGTCCTCCATTTCTCACTAAAACCATTTCCAGACTTGAGGGGGAGGTACCCTTTAAAGAAATGAGTTTGATAAAACTACTGGGCAGTTAGGTAGTCCCTAAAGGGATAAGGTATAAATGGATGGAGGTAAATGCCATCTCTGAGGGCGGTCGCTTCTAGTGTTGGTACCTTAGCAAATGGAGCCACCTGTCTCACCTCAGGTAACCTGCTTCTGAGAGAATGTGTATACCGTGGACCTTCCAGTAACAGGCGACTTTGTTCTCTTATTTTACACCTGGGAACCTTACATTGGCAGCAGAGCAGGACAGTTGGAAACTCAATCAAAAGATTTTCTAGCATCATCTTAGGTGTTCCTTAAGAAAGCAACACTGAAAACAAAGCAGCTCTGTGGAGGGTACAGACACAGTGGCTTTTCAGAGGCTTGTGACAGGGTCCCAGGACCTAGGATACTTTTCATGTAGGCAGTTGGAACTTTTATTTTGGGGAGATCCTTGGTGTTATGGAAGCCAGTTTTCTTTCCTGTGAAGGAAAGAAATGTTTGTCACTCCTTTGCTTCCCTTCCTCCCCATTTGATTTGCTCCAGGCTCAACATTGTCTAAAAGTGTGCCATAGAGAGACTATGGTTCAAGTCAGTAGACACGTATGGAGCACCTGTGACTTACCACCCACAAGACCAAGTAAGCCCTAGAGATGCAGAGAGGCCCAAGAATTGCCCCACCTTCAGAGTACTCACAGGCTTAGAGGGGGTGAACTTGGTATTTTTACTTTTTAATAAATATTATCCCCTGAATCTCTACATCAGGGTTTGGCAAACTATAGACTGAGGGCCAAGTTTGGCCAGAGGTCTGTTTTGTTTTGTTTTATATTATGTTAAAAATAAACATAACATAAATGTACCATCATAACTATTTTTAAGTTCAATGGTATTAAATATATTGACATTGTTGTGCAACCAATCCAGAGCTCTTTCTGTCTTACAAAAGTGAAACTCCGTATCCATTAAACAACAACTCATTCTACCCTCCAGCCCCTGGCAATCACCGTTCTACTTTCTGGTCCTATGATTTTGACTACTCTAGGTATGTCATAGAAGTAGAATCATACATCATTTGTCTTTGTGTGACTGGCTTATTTCACTTAGCATAGTGTCCTCAAAGTCTCATCCATGCTGTAGCATGTGCCAGAATTTCCTTCCTTTTTAAGGTGCTACAATGGCAGAGACAATGGCTGACAAAGTCTTACATATTTACTGTGTGGTCCTTTATTGAAAAAATTTGCCAACCCTTGCTTTAGATAATCAAGAATTGGTTATGTAAACGCCCTTTATCTTGTTTAAAATAAATAGACTATATGCATAAAACAGCTCACACATAATTTCACAGATGGTAACTTTCAAAAACATCAGGGTATTTACAGATGAGGAGACTGAGGCTTGAATCCTTGTTCCCAGCCAACTTCCAATCTCATGGCTCACAGCAGTGTTTGGAAGCTATTTCCACTCTCCTCAGACTCCCTTACCTTAAAACTTTCCCTCTTTGCTTCCCCACTCACAGGGGAAAAAATGTAGCATGGAGCTGAGTTTCTTCCAGCACCTTCCCCACTAAATTACTTCTGTCATTGGTTTCTGTCTCGGGGAGGCTGTACTCTCTCTACCTGGGCCCCCAATCCCATCTCATCCCACTTCCCCTGGAAGCGCTTTCAGCCATGCTCTCCCCTTGTATGTTCAGCCTTTCCATTTTCGGAGTCATTTCTCTGTGCTTTCAAACACTGCTACATGCCTGACTGTATCTATAGGTATCTATACATATAGGTGCTTAGATACAAATATATTCATATATTAATGCAAATCTGTTGGTCTATCTCTTGATTGAGCTATCCATGATAATTAATATCTATCTCCCCGACCTTCCTCTATTAGGACTTTTTTTTTTTTAGTAGTAAGTGACAGAAAAAGCAACCCAAATGAGTTTAAGCAAAAGAGCGGTTGATAGGAAGGACCCCAGTGTGGCTCCGAGAACCTAAGAGGAAGCCACACCAGCCGAGCAGCCAAGCTTTAGGAAGGACAGCCTCGGCCGCTCCTGTTCCCAGAGGGGCTCCAGAGAGGGGCTCCAGAGGACTCCCCCTCTCTATATTGCTGGGCTCTGCTTTTCTCTGTATGGCTTCAATCCCTCAGACTGTATTTCTCCACCAAGCTGGGAGCATGGCTGTGGGCATCTCCCAGGGTCGTACCTTTCCAGCGTTGCCACTAGAAAGGAAGGACCAACTTATCTTAGCTGCAATTGACTCATCCTCGGAGCGGACTCCAAGCAGCCTTTCCTGGGCCACGTGCCACCCTTCGGTGGGTACCGTGATTGCAACATTCTCTGAGCCCTGCGCTGAGTGGGGGCCAGAGCAGTTCTCCAAAAGAAGGCAGGTTTGCTGTAACCAGCAGAAAGGAGGGCCATCGGCAGCAAAAATACATGGCTTTTAACTATGTGCCCTATTTTCCTACTTCCCTTTTCTACTGAATGTACTGAAGGCACTGCCATGCTTTCTGCATCTACTTAATCAATTTTCGTTCAGTGAACCAATTCACTCAGGTTTCTGTCCCTTCTCTTCCATCTCTACAGATGTCTTGTTAAGGGCATTGATGTCCTCACTGTCCCTTTTTGACTTCTCTTCAAGGCTTTGGACCTGGTCACACCCTCCTTCCTCCATCCACCACGACTTCGGTGGTGCCACACTTTCTGTTGACATTTCACTGTCTTTATTGGCCTTTGCCCTACCGATTATTTCCTTAAAATGTGTGTTCCCCAGGCCAAGTCTTTGCCCTGACGTATGCCATACACTTCACTTGGGCATCAGGATACACCCCCCCCGGAGGTTCTGATCACCACATATAAACCAGGGGTTCCCAAATCTCTACTTTCCAGCCCTTTCTCCATCCTGGTCTCCTGGCAGGCATTTACTAGTTATTCTGGATGTCCCTCGGGCACCTCCGCTGTGTGCAAACACAGATGCACCACTTTCTCCTCTGTGGCCTCTCCTCTGGGAACCCACCTCTTCTGAAGTTCTGCTTTGGGTGTTGGCACCACCGTCCTCCCAGTCTGTTAAGCCAGCGACCTGGAGGTCTTCACGTTGCTCTCCTCACTCCCTTTGTAGACAAGACAAGGCCATCTTGTACCTATTAGTCAGACCCCTGTTCTTCTCTCAGTGCCCACATCCACTGCTTTGGTGCTGAAAACCATCATTTCCTGCCAGGACTATTTGCAAAAGTTTGCACACTGGCCTCCCTGCTTTTAAACTCATCCTGATCATTGCAGGGTTAATATATATATAATATATATATGAAATATATAAAATATACATTTTTCCAGCATATAATCTGGCCATGTCAGTTCTTTCTTAATAACTTGCATCTTCTCCTTGCCTTCTGAAGCCCTACACAACGGGCTTGGCCAGAATTCCCTGGCTTCAGGGATTTGTCCTCTCTGTGCAGACCTTGATTCAAATGCTTCAAGCCCTCATGCCTTTTAATGTATTTAATGTTTATTCCTATCAAATTCATACATGTGCATAGTTTTTATAAGTGAAAAATTTCTGTCTTACAAGGTTTATTGTGAAAACCAGTCTGTGCTCCTTCCAGAAGTAACCACATTCATCTCTTTTAGCTGTTTTTTGTGTTTGCCTCAATATTTCTAAATAACGTGTTCAAATGTTCTCTTTTGAGTTCTCGAATTTAGCTTTCTTACACTTATTTTTGTTCTCTCCTGCCTGCCTGACTCACTCACACACGCACACTTTCCCTTCCACATTCTCTCATTATAATTATAGAGTAAGTTTTGGTAAAAACATTCAGATTCAACATTAACATAACTAGGTGAATATTTCTTACAAGTGGGCCATGTCATATGTTGTGACTACATTTTCTTTCTTGAATAAATTTTTATTTTTCTATGTGTTAATAATTGCCATGATTTTAAATTGTTTACTTTTCTATATATTAATGTTAATCGGTGATTGAGTCCTAAGCTTGTTGCCAGACGTTAAAATCTTCTCTTAATATATTCACACATCAGATAATCCATCCATTTAATGTTTTGGGGCTTCAGCTCCTGAATCTCTGTCTCCCCACATGATTTTTAAATGTTGGGGGCTGAAGATGAGATTAGGAGAAGGCACTCAGAAACAAAACACTGTACACAGCACTCTGGCATTTGGAGGGAAGAGAAAGCACTTTTCCCCAAACGTCAACCCCACTTACTTTATTATAAAAAATCACCAAGTCAGTTTATACCCTATGTCAAGGGAAATGGCCATACTAAAGGACAGATTATTTTTTCCCTCCGAGATTGCCAGAAAAAGAACAGCCATCATTGCATAATCAGGACACAGTATACTAGTTCTGGAAAAGCCAGTAACAGTTCAAGAACAAGCATAACTTTACATTGTAATAATAACACTTGTTATTTAAGTGCCTACTGTGTGTCAGGTGTTTTTCATGTCTTCTTGAGCTACATGGCCTGGAGTTTGCTCTCTAACTAGTTCATTTCCACTTACCTACCTGGAAAGTGCTTATAAAATGTAGCCTCTTCCATCAAAATATGGTGGGATGATGACAATGCTGGTGAAGATAATGCACACACATCTCCAAATTGTATCTATTTTGATCTCACCAAGGACATAGAGCAGTCACAGAATCAGAGCAATTGGCAGTGGTGGCTCTTTTTCTCATGAAGCTCTGGGATGCCACGTGGTTCTTCAGTGGAGCACAGACACAGCTAATGAGGCTGTGCAAATAGCTTACACTTCTTTAGTGCTTGTAACTTGCCAGGCACTGTGCTGAGTGCTGAACCTGTTTCACTTAATCTGCGTGACAGCCCTGTGAGATTAAACTGTTCGTACTCCCATTACAGAGGACGAAGCTGCAGGAGCTTGCCCAAAGTCACTCAACCAGTATTTATGGGATTCAGGAGCTGAGCCCAGGACTTCTGATTTGAGAGCCCACGCCTCCCTCTGTGCTGTACCACTCTTGACCTTAGAAATGATATGCGGATGTGGTACCAACTGACAGAGTAACAAATGACTGAAGAGAACACCGAAGGTGTGCTGAAGAACAAACAGATGCCCTCTGCACTGGGAGCATTGAACCACTGGGAAATTTTTGAGTTCATCTCTGTGTCCCAGGCATTGCTCTGGGTCTATTCCCTGAATTTAATTGAGTAGAACCCATCACTTCCTCAAACACGTCAGTGTGTTCTCTCTATGAAGAAGAGAGAAAAGACTCAGATATTTAGCAATACTTGCAATGTTCTGCAAAATCAGAGCCAGCTCTTCTCTGAGATGTCACATCTAGACCCAACTTGGGACACCCTGTATTTCAGGATAGTAAACTTTGGTTGTCATTCCTTCACTCTGTGGTTTCTTTTTCTGTGCTTTTGCATATGTTTTTCCACTGCCATGAAATCCCTTCCTCCCGACCTCTGCCTGGAAAACTCTTATTCATCCCCAGGACAGTTCAGAAATCACCTCCTTGAGGAATCCTTTCCGTGACTTTCCCAGAGGATTTCCTTCTTCGTGTTCTGCAAGGACACAATTTATCCTGCCTCCGCTACAGCATGTCTCAGCGCTCTCTATACAAGTATCTAATGCTGAAAGTATTTAGGAAAAATTAGTTTAATTAATGCACAAATAAATCAATGGATGGATGGATGAATATTCTTATGTAAACTTTCTCCATGGACCAAGAACCTTGAAATTCTCCAGAACCACTTTCCCTGAATTAAAAAAATTTCCCCAAACTGTTCCCTCCATGATTTACCTTCTCCTATCATTTTCTTGTTATTTATTTTAAAATATTGCATAATGGAAAGTGGCTGACTCCTAATTTCTAACTGACTTTTTATTATACCCAACTGAGTGCAAATATTCCATTCCATTACTTTGTTATTCTTTTCAATATTCAACATACATATTGCTCATAAAAATGTGACTTCCTGATTCATTTCCAGTGTAACACATGAGAGTTCCATAAAATCTCCCAGAGAAAATGAAATGCAGCACAGACAGAAGATTTTATCTGTCCGTGTGGCTCCCCACTGTCGTCTCGTATCGGGTAATTCTGCTTAGCACTTCTGGGCCCATTTCCTTCAAAGCGCTTTCCAAGCATTACCTAAGTGATGTTGCACAGGTGAGGGGTGGGACGCCAGGAACTGGAGCCGTAAATGCACAACTATTCAACACGGCGCTGAGGAAATTAGATTTTAGAGTTGGAAAAGAAATATGGTCCCGACACTAACACCCTGTCTCACTTCAAATGACCAAAACCTCCCCCTCTCCTCTGACATCTCCTCCGTGAGGACAAGGAGGATATTATATTAACTGGAAAAGAGTCTGAGAAGTGGTTTTCCAAAGATTGTGAAAAGCTATAATCCCCAACGGGCAGCCACATCAAAGGACAGCGTTTTTGTTTTTTCAAGATTGTCGGAAAAAGAACTGCCATCACTTCATAATCATGACACAGTATACTAGTGAGTCCTGGAAAAGCCAGTAACAGTTCAAGGACAAGCATAACTTTAAACCATAATAATAGCACTTGGTATTTAAGTGCCTACTGTGTGCCAGGTGTTTTTGCACCACCCAATGTTTTTATTTTAAATTTCAGAATATTATGGGGGTACACACACATTTTGGTTATATAATTTGCTTTTGTACAGTTTGAGTCAAAGTTAGAAGTGTGCCCTTCACCTAGATAGTGTGCATTGTGCCCATTAGGTTTGGGTTTACCCAGCCTCTCTTCCCCCCTCACCTGCTTGATTTCCGATGAATGTTACTTCCATATGTGCACGTAAGTGTTGCTTGATTGATTAGTTCCAATTTAGTATTGAGTACATGTGGTGCTTGTTTTTCCATTCTTGCAATACTTCACTTAGGAGAATGGGCTCCAGTTCTATCCAGGTTGTTACAAAAGATGCTAAATCACGATTTTTATGGCTGAGTAGTGCTCCATGGTGTACATATACCACCTTTTATTAATCCTCTCACATGTGGATGGGCACTTGCGTTGTTTCCACATCTTTGCAATTGTGAATTGTGCTGCTATAAACATTCGAAAGACACTTGGATGCAGTGTCTTTAACCTTTTCAGAACCAGGTAACAAATCTTTAGAAGTAAAGCATTTTGCCCAGTTCAGTCTCTATGACTCCCTCGAGCTTCAACCTAAGAGGATTTTCTCACATCAGGACACCTTTTAGAAATGTCATGGATGGAGAAGAAGGCCAGAGGCTAAATAAAGAATTGTGTTCACTGAACTTTTTCGGAACTAGTCTTTCAATCTCATGTAAAGGTCTGCAATTTTCACGTTCACACAGTTGTGACCACCAGGGAGTGGGTGTAGGGGTAGCCTTCAGTATGACTTTCATTAAAAAAAAAAGTAGCATGTGGTGATTTTGGAATTTCCAAATATTATAATGAGGATAAAAGCATAAAGATCCTTTATAATCCAGATCCTATTTTCACATGCTGCATCTCCCTCCTCTCAACACCATGTTGCAGTCTGGAATCACGTGCAAATCTGAGCAGCCGTCCTTCAGATCTTCCTACATGAAAGGCTGTGTGCTCTGCTGAGTTCACCGCTGGTTCTAGGGCATTTAGCAACTACCTGGTGCCTAGGAAGTGCTCGTCATTATTTGTTGAATGAGTTCTCTACAGGAATTTCCAATTTTCTGTTTTCTTTTCAATGATGCTATAAGAAGTGAAACATTCTAGTCATCTTGAGACCAACTTGACATTTTAGTGCATTTGTTTGCATTAGTGTTTAAGATTGTGCTCATGACAAATGGTACAGGCTAATGAGAAAAGAAAACGTGGCAACTTAGTGTCTAAATGATGTGTATGTGCTCAGCTAAGGCCAAGGACATGGTGTCAGACTGTGGAATGATAACTGCCCAGATGTCACCGGGCCCTTCACAGTATAGCCGTGTGGACCTGAAAGCGCCTGCCCCATTGAGGCCAGAACTCCACGTATGTTAAACCAGTGATTTCACATCAGCCAGAGAACATCATCTGCCACATTAATATTATTAATTTGACTTTTATGGGGTTTGCATTTTATTTTTGCATTTTATTTTTAAATTTTATATTTGTAATTGTATAAAAGCCATAAATAATATTTAATCTTTTGTGTGCCAGTATTTATGTAATATTATAATAAAAATAATCAAAGTCAAACACTGGGAGTCTCAAAAGATTTTATTATAAAGGAATCACATTGGAGGACTACAATCTCAAATTGTGATTGAAAATATTAAAGAAGAAAGAACGAAGGGCAGATCCCCATGACATGTACCTTGAACTATTAATGCACAGTTTGGATATTTTTGGTCAATTAGGTAAAAATGTACATAATAGTACAAGCCGTGCATTTTAGCCATAGAATATAATCACAGACTTTATCTACTCTTCATCAAAATCAAGGTCCACAATGTCTTTGGCCTTCTCCTCACCTATCAGCCTACCAGCCCCATTAGTTGGGCATTTGACAGATATTTTCAGAGAGCCCATGAGGTACCAGACACTGTTCTAGGGGATTGGGATCTCAGAATTGGGGGCCTTCAGCACACAGTCCTCCTGGATGTCTCAGACCTCCACCAAGTGTAGCTCTATTGCTGACACTGTTTACTAAATCGCATACGGTTTTTATCAGTATACATTGATTTATAACCAGGCAACCAGAAAGGAGACATATGTAGTTTCTGCCTTTCTGGGGATGAATCCACTAAGCTGAGCTGCCCCTGTGTTCCTGACCTCATTCCTGAAGCCAGGATCCCAGCTCATGGCTTCTCTCCCTGCTTGGTTTCTTCTTCACGGGTTCTAGAAGACCTGTGTGATTTGGCCGGAATCTACGCATGTCATTTGTTTTAATTCTCTGTATCTCCTCTGCCAATTCAACAGATCTGCTTTCTGAGTAACACAGACCCCTCAGCATAAGATATCTGACTTATGTAGATAAGTGAAAATGTCTTAAGTGATATCAAGTTGAAAGAGTAGGAAATAAAATGATATAAATCCCGATTACAGCTAGGTTAAATATATGCATGAATTCTAAGAAGGTTTGAGAGGGAAATTATTATAGTCTTATATATTATTATAAATATATTAACAGGTTAATGTTTATTACATTTTTCCATTGAACTTGAAAATAATTAAAATTTAATAAAATAACTGAATTTAGTTGACATGTTTTTGCTGAACATATGATGGCTCCAAGTTTTCACAGCTTTTTAAAAGTACTTACAAGGTGATCATGACCAACCTTAAACTGACAACAGAATCTCCTTTAAAGCTATCTTTTTCCTCTTTTTTTCTTTTTTTGTTGTTGTTGGGGCATATACTTTGCCCAGTGTTCTAGAACCTTAACTATTTTCCATGATTTCACAAAAAGACAAAAAAATGCTCAGAGTGATTTTGATTTCATATTTTATATTTCTCTTAGTGCCCTTGAAACAATGTTCATTTGGGCTGAGATACTTCCTTGGGCTTTGGTTTCCTCTTTATCATATTTGTCCTATCTTTGGAAATCAGTATTTTCATCTTACAAAAAAGAGAATTAGACAAGATTATCTCTAATTTACCACTGGATCTAAAAGATTATATTTAGAACAACTGTGTATTATATACAGATATGAAAAATTCTACCAAGTATAAAGGAAGTATAAAAAATTGAGCTGGGAATTATAAATACATACAAATTTAATAAGAAGTGGTATAATGTAATGGTTATTTTATTTTGGTTGTAAAATCAAAATGATTTCACTCCTAAAACAATGAACACTTGATAATATAAAAAATTAAGAAATAGTGAATGTTAATATTAACTGCAGAAGTTTTTATTCCCAATATCCTTCTGTTCCATTAAGAGACAATATATTAGCTAGTCACAAATGAACAAATATTGTCTGATTTCACTTTTATGATGTGCTTAGAGTAGTCAAATTCATACACAGAAAGAATGGCAGTTGCCAGAGACTTGGGCAAGGGAGGAATGGGGAATTATTGTTTAATGAATACAGAGTTTAATTTTGCAAGATGAAAGAGTTTTGTGCATGGATGGTGGTGATGGTAGCACAGCAGTGTGAGTGTACTTAATTCCACTGAACTGCACACTAAAAAATGGTTAAGATGGTAAACCTTATGTGTATTTTACCACAATTTTAAAAGGAGACAATGTATTCATATTACATATTATTCAAATGCAGAGAAGTCTATTTTACTTCCATATATTTAAGTTGGAAACATCTTTCTTTTCTAATTATAAAAGTCGGACATAAAAATTGGAAATGTAAAGGCAAATTCTTTCTTTACAGATGGCATAACGAGAGTTCTATAAGGTACCTGGTAAGAGAATCGATTTTAAAAATATAGAGCATTCTTATAAGTAAATGTTATTCAGAAAATGTAATGAAATACCAATCTTATATATAACTTTCAAAATAAAATACTTAGCAATAAAATTAACAAGAACTTATAGAATCTGAATGAAGGAAGGCTTAAAACTTTACACAAGACATAAAATAAATTTGAATAATTGGAGAGACATGTGTAGTTCTAAATATGAAGACTCAAAGTGTAAAACTGTGGTCTCAAAATCTATAAATTTAATGTATTCCTTTTACAAAAGTAGATAAATTGATTCCAAAGTGTGTATTAAAGATAAGAAAGTCTTTAACAAAATAAAAAAGAGTAATTAAAGTGGATTGGGACCTCTAGTACTAAAATACATTATAAAAATTAAAGTAATTTTAAATGGCTGTTGCTGTTACTGGAACAGACAGATGAATGGAATGAAATGCAATTCAAAAATACAGCCAAATACATACATAAATTTGCTATGTGATAAAAGTCTATTCCAAATCATTGGGGGAATAGATGTACTATTTTTTTAAAAAAATTATATGAGGACATTGGCTAGTTCTTTGGTAAAAAAAATCAAAAATAAAACTTTGCTTCTCATGCCAAAATAAGTTCCTGAGGGCTCAACAATTTAAACATAAAATAAGTTAGTAACTAAATAAAAGTACCAAATGAAAACATGAGAAATAATTTTTTGTAAGAATGAAGTGGAAAGCCCTTTAGAATGAAACTCAAGGACCAGGAACAATAAAGAAATATTAAATAAATAGAACCATATCAAAATGAAACACTTCTGCGGAGAAGTACCATGAATAACATCAATAGAAAATGTTAAGGAGCTCCTAGAATTAATAAGGAAAAGACCAACATCCCAATGAAAAGAGAAAAAAAAATTTGAATCAGTTCACCAAAAAAAGAAATTTAGCTTATGAACTTTAAAAAATAGAGACAGGGTCTCTTCCTGTCACCAGGTTGGGATCAAGCAATCCTCCTGCCTCAGCCTCCCAAGTAGCTGGAACTACAGGTGTAAGCCACTGCACTCAGCTAAAGGAATACAAATTTTAAAAAGTGATTTATCATTTCACACATCAAATAAGATCTCATACGGCATTAAGTGAGAGTTTAGAGAAGCAAGCACATTTATCTTCTAGAAAAAGTGGGAGTTGCTACAGTTTTTTTTGAAAGGCATTTAATCAATAAATGTCAATATTTTAAAATGAACATACTATTTTACCCTGTAATTCTCATCTAGGGATTTATCCCAAAGATATATCTTCACTTGAAAGCAAAGACATATATGTAAATGATGCTCATTTCAGCTTTGTTTTAACATCTAAGGACTAGAAACGATATATCTGTCTGTAAATAAAAGATCAGTTAAGTAAATCATGGTACTTCCATGCAAGGGAATATTATACAGTCATGAAAAGAATATGTTAGATATGATAATATTAAGGGCCAATAGCTTAGGAATAGACAAAGTAACAATGGAACAAAATAGAGAGCCCAGAAATAGACTTAGCTATATATGCTCAATTCATATTCATTAAAGGAGAATACTAAATAGCCATTAAACGTAACAACTATTAGTAATTTTTAAAAGTATGAATTAAAATAAGATTCTATTTTTGCCTTTCAATGGGCAAATATTTTAAATAATAGTAACATCAGTATTAGTCAGGCTGTTAATTTATTTATCTTTTTGTTGATTTGTTTAGTTTTGTTCATTCATTTAATTAATATTTATTGTATAATATGCTATACATTGTGCCAGGCACTGAATTCTTATTATTGAAAATCTAGTTAATGAGAGCCATAAATTCCAATTGTGGCAGTATAAATCTATAGCTTAAAATGTTATCTTCTAGAAATTTGTCTCACATAAGTAATCAGTTGAGTAGTGGTTGAAAGGATATTCAGTATAGCATTTGCAAAGGATGGCAAAATAGCCAAAAATTCCTCCGTCCTTATACATACACCTCTTATAATGTGAAATTGCAGATTCTCCCAACAAGAGAGACACCCCTTGAATCTAGGTTAGGCATGTGACTTGGGTTGGACAAAGAAACATTAGTGAATGTATTTGGAAGCAAAGTCTTGACAAGCACTCGCACACTGTCTGAGGGGCTTGCTGTCTGAGACCCTGAGACCACGGTGTGATGAAGCCCAGCCTCACCCCATGGTGGAGGCAAAGACCACACGGAGAGAGGCCCCAGCCACTGCAGCTGTGCTAGCTCTCTCAGTTTCTTCACAAAATCATGAGCTTAAAAAAAAATAGTTCTTTTAAGCTATGGAATTTTAGGGTGGTATATTACACAGTGAAAGCTAATTGATAAGGCATTATTTATGATTGCCAAAATGATCCACCTATATGTCCACCAGAAGGACATATAGGTTAGTTAAATGAAATATTCATTCATACAGTGGAATATGAGATTGCTGTTACGAATGACGATGTGGATACCTATTTACTGACACGGGAAGCTATTCTTTACGTGCTGTTAAGTGAAGGAAAAAAAACAATTATGAAACAGTGTATAGAATATAATCCCATTTTGTGTTAAAAACAAAAAGCTAAACAAACAATGAATATGTCTGGCAGATGATACTCAAATGTTAACAGTGGTTATTTCTGATATATTTTTTTAATTTTAGAAATAATTTTTTTGCTTATCTCCATGGACTCATTTGTCTACTTGCCTTAAAGAAATAATAAGAGTTTTTTTTTTAATAGAAGAGATACTGCATCCAGTCTGATTTCTATAAGTAATATTTTAACTTTTTAAAAAGCCA
This sequence comes from Lepilemur ruficaudatus, assembly GCA_963574885.1. NCBI lineage: Eukaryota > Metazoa > Chordata > Mammalia > Primates > Lepilemuridae > Lepilemur > Lepilemur ruficaudatus. Next base: position 32,995 of record CAUYRT010084058.1, on the reverse strand, counting down.
TCGTCCGTAGGTATGTCCTGCTCTCCAATACTGTCCTTGTTCTATTTCTCTCCTCACCTCTGCTTTGTGAAAGTTCTTTCGCATCTCTGCCCTTGGGCTCCCCTTCTACGTCCCTCTCCGTGTCAGCTCTCCTCTCTGTGGTTGTTGGCCTCCATGAAACATTCATTATGATTTTATTCTTCGCTTCTGTCACAGACCTTTCTATCTCTACTCAGGTTCCCATGAAGGATCTGTGTTTGTGAATGAGATCTGAGAGCACTTGGCTACAGACGCACTTTTGTCTTCTCAGTAAGCAAAGTAACATGAGAAGACTCGGATGGGATGAACGTTACCAAGTGCCCAGGGATGCTATTGATACGGGTGGTGGGAGATGGCAAAATTAGTACATAAGGGAGAATGCTTTCAGGCTCAGTGTAAAAAGAGAATGTGATGGTGACACAACGCACTTCCCATTCTCCCGAATACTTGCTTAGGATTTTTATTATGACTTTTACTAAGGAGCTCAATATCTTTTCTGGAATGTTTTTAAAATCCTGACTAATCTTTAGGTAAACAGACACCTCCTTTTTAATGACGGAAAACTGAGTACCAGAATGACTATATGATATGCCTTAGGGTAGAGGAAAATTTAGGTTTAAACTCTGCCATCTGATTACTACCAGTGACAAAATAAGTACTTTAAACTTCCACAAATAGAAACTCTGAAAGGAATAGTGCGGCAACATTGCTGGGTCTTTCCACTAGTAAAATGCCATTATTCTATTGAAAATTTAAAACATCATTGAATGAAAAAATAGTAACTAATAGACTTAGATTGGGAAAATGACGATAGTATTTGTCTCTACTTTTCTGCCCACCTCCCTATGTCTGTGTTTATTCCTCTTTCCCTCCATACGTGATGTGGGAACACGTTTTTAGGTGAGTTTACGTAGGTAAAGTTGCCGTGTTTATGAGGCATTTGAGGGCATTTGTGAGCCTCTGTATCAAGTTTGCCAAACGCTCAATCAAAATGCTAAGTGATACAGTATAATTATGTGGTTTTGTGAGCTTCAGGATAGTTTTTATTTTTTTAATTGGTTCAGCCCCATGTTTTCCCTAATGGTTACAAATGATTAGAGGCTTGGAGCTATGAAATCTGCTTAGTGGAAAGTAATCCTGCCCTGGTAGTCATTCACTGTGCCTGGGAAAAGAAAAAAAGTAGTGTTTAATGTATTATCAGTGTAAATGGTTGCACTGATGCTAAACGGCAGCAACTATTAACTGTGGGTGTATGTTAATCCATAATTACAGCTGAACCACTTTCTTGGAGTCACCAAAGATTTATCTTGGGTTCTTTAATACCATGCAGTGTGTGTGGAAATAAATTCCTCAAAGCTATGTATAATCAGACTAAAGCACATTTCTCTTCAATGTGCTCTCCAAAATGTGTACACAACTCTTTATCCTTTATTAGAAGTCCATATCTTACTGGGATATGCATTTTTCTGGTTGTTTTTCTTTATAGCTTATCACTTTTAAGTCTAAATATTGAAGGAGCAAATACTTAGGACAGCAAAACTTAAGTAATGTCGTTGGAGTTAAACATTCTGTTTTTTAACCGCGTAGAAATTGTCTCATAACTTGGTGACTACTGCTCCTTGCCCACCCATCCCTGTGTGAGAGGTTTGGAGGCTGAGTCACCAGCACTGTGGGGTGAAGGGGTGGCAGTACTGAGACTCAAAGAGACAATGGTGCACCAGTTTACTTAGTTAGTGCTTTCAAATAGGATGGGCGGAGATTCTATGCTTACTTATCAAATTTTTATTACCTATTATGTGCCAAGAATTGTGCCAAGTGCTCTGGACACATGTCCTAGGTCCTGTCTTCAAGAAGATGTGACTGGAGCCTAACTGGAGACGCAGGCAGGCGCACGTATCTGCACTGAGTGTGAAAGCAACTCAGTTGGCCAACTTAGGTGGGAGAAGGCCAGAGGGGTCTTCAGAGGAGAAATGGTGACTATAGACACAGAGGTTTCCAACACGGGCATTGGAGCAGACCCAGATGTAAATCACGCTTCTACAGAGCACTCATTCCTCATCTGCACTCAGCTTCAGTTTCCTTACCAATAGAAATGTGATGGATAATACCAACGAGGCAACGCATATGAAAAGCTTAGTGCAGTCTCTGGTATGTGGTGAATACTCATTAAAGGACGGTTGTCATCATCATTACTGTATTGCCCACCACCGTCACCTTACAGATGAGGGGACTGGACTGAGGCCTGGGGAGTAGTCTATTATCTCCGTGCATGCAGCTGTGTGAGCGAGGCAGGGTGGCCACACTTCCCGCCCATGTGTCTTCCATTACAAATGACACCTGGAAAGCTGAGACGCTGAGAAGCCAGCCTCCTTCTGGCATCTTTTAGGCTTTGTTAGGTTGTGCCCCTCCATGAAACAACGGACAAATGGTCACATTCCATTTGTATGTGTGGAAACAGCACTTCTCTGGTAGGGTGGGAGGTTACTATTCTTTCTCTGTGAATTTGGTCTCAGATGGGCAAAGTGGGAAAATTAGAGGAGGAGATGCAGAAAGAAGGGTGGAGTGCAGAAGGTCAGCAGGATGAGAGAAAGGGCCCTTTATCTCAAGCAACGGATATTAAAAACTCTGCAAAATTGACTTGTCTCCAAAACACTTAATGTAGTAGTGAGTCATCTTTCTACTCCACTGTCTCCTTGCACTGGGGTGAGGACAGGGAGAAGAAGTGGGTCCTTCCTGGAACACCAACCGCAGCAGTTAATGGGGGAGGGGTTCTGTTTAGAGCAACGAGGACCAGACAGGCTTTATTCACGGATTTGGCCTGGGCAGGGACAGTGAAAAGGGGGACGTAGGGGGTTTGGGTTTTTTTTTCCCTAAGTGTTGTTTCATTTGCAGAATTTATGGTAAAAGGCATTAATGAAAAACAAAACGGGCCTCTGTTGGCCGAAACATCTGTGGAATTCTTCAATAAGAGCCCTTTGCACCTGTCTAAGGCTTCAGAAACCCTGGGAAGGCAGCAAAAATGGGGCAGGGGTTGGTGGTGGTTGGCGCCAAGTTTCTTGGTGATGCCAGAGAATAGGAGTTAAGGAGGACACAGGCGCCTACCACACCACGTTGGAACTTTGAGAGCTGAACTGCAGCCTGTCAGAGATGGGGCTACCCAGACACCATCCTCCTGGGAAATCTCTTACATTTGTGCAGAGTGCTACAGCTTCCTCATCTGGACCTCACAATGGTTCCATGCAGCAGGAGCAGGTGCAAATTAGTATCATTCTCCTACAGGTGGGGACACTGCAGTTTAGAGATGTTGAATGATACATGCAGTTGAGAAAGCTATAAGTGGCAGAGTTGGGACTTGAGTGTAGGTTCTTCTGATTCTAAGCCCAGTTCCTTTTCCCCTATAGTCAGTCCTGCTGTCATGTGTTTCTGTAAATGTGAGTTAGCTAATGCACAGTTGGTCAAAGAGAAATGATGTTGGTATAATGAAGAAGTTGTGTCGGTTCATACATGATTTATGAAAAGGACCTCAAATAATGAGAGTAGCATCATAATCTTCAATGGGAAAAATAAAAACCCTTAGCATCAGGAGTCCTTATCAGTTGCATGTTTCAAGACTCACAATAGGAACTGACCGCTAGGCTGTCACCCCAGCTTGCATGTCTTCAGCTCATGGCTGCTTGCACTGCCTCCATGCCGACTCATGCCTGCACTTCTAATTACATTGTTTTATCTCTTGTCAAACTTGTTCTAACTCCCAGCATTCCCACTCCATTATTTTGGTGCATTTTTCATATCTAAGGTAATAGCCTCCAGCTATGTTGGCTGCCTACTGATCATCATTGCTTTTGTTGGTGCTTTATTTACAAAATTCCATAGATTTTGAATGATTTGCCCCAAACTTATGTTTCTCATTAACCTTGTTACTTAATCTCACAGCTTTTGATAAGGAATGTGTATTCTTTGTTATTAAACACTTAACACATTTATAGCATGGATTCACCGTAAGAACAGGTAATATAAGGTGAATTCTGTTATTATTTCCATTTTACAGAAGAAAAAAATAAGACTCTAAGAGGTTAAGTAACATTTCCAAGTGGCAGAATTGGAGAAAGAAACAATCAAGTTCTGCCTGACTTTAGTCACATTTGTGGCTAGTGGCTACCATATTGGGCAGCACAACTACAGACCACTGAGCTCTGCTCTGCCTTGTCAGTTTTCTGAGTTTAATGGCATTCTGGACTTGCAAGTTGTGAAATTTTAAAATATTGCAGAATGGCCTGCCTTTTAGAAATGAAGAATTGATGCTTAGAGTCACAGAATGGTTGTTCTATAAGAGACTTCTTTTTTTGTTTGTATTTTTATGAAGTTAAGATTTAAAATTTAAAGGAATATTTCAGGATTTAAAAGAATATTAGACTTTGTTTTAGTACCCCTTCCCACCCTGAACACATAGATGTAGTTAGCCTGAAAAAGAGAAAAGTAAGAGATATTACAGCAGCCAATTTCGAATATTGGAAAGACAATTTTATGAGGAAGGATTAGATTTCTATATGGCCAAAGACGGCCACAAGGACAACAATGGATAAAGAACAGCTCTACGGGAAAGCTGGTTCCAAAGGCAGTGGGTGCCTATATTTGAAAATAATAAATATATAAAATTAGTGACCTTAAGAATGACCTCATTCTTAATTGGAAAATAAAAAGCAAGTTAAACCCAAAGTCAATTTTAAAAAAGGAAATTCTAAAAAAAGAGGTGAAATACATGAAAAAGAAAACATAAGAGCAATATAAAAAAAAGTTGATTCTTTGAAAAGATTAATAAAATTGATAAAAACTTAGCTAGACTGATCAAGAAAAAAAGAAAAGGAATCACCAATTTCAGGAATGAAAGAAGGGTTATCATGACTGAACTCACAGACATTAAAACAATTAGAAAATATAAACAACTTTATGTCAGTTAATTGGACAGATGAAATGGGTAAAGTTTTTAGGACACATTTTACCAAAACTGACACAATAAGAAATAGAAAATCTGAATAGCTTATAGCTGCTAAAGACATTGAAATCATAATTTAAAACTTTTCCAGAGAGAAAACTCCAGACTCAGATGGCTTCACTGGTACATTCTATAAAACATAAAGAAGAAATGGCAACATTCCCACACAACCTCTGTCAGAAAATAGAGGAGAGAACACTTCCTAACTCATTTAATTAGGCCAGCATTACATTGATTCAAAACAAACAAGACTATTCCAAGACAAGAAAATCATAAATATAGATACAAAAATCCTTAACAAAATATTAGGAAATCAAATCCAGCAATGTATAGGAAGAATAATAAATACTTCACCAAGTGGGGTTTATCACAAGGAGTCAAGATTAGTTTAGCATTCCAAAATTAATTAGTAAGCCACAGCATTATGAGATTAAAAGAGTAGAATTCTATGATTACCTCAATAGATGCAGAATAAGCATTTAACAAAATTGAACTTACATTCACAATTTAAAAAAAAAAAAACTCTAAGCAAGATAGGAATAGAAGAGAATTTCTTTAATCTAGGTCACTATGGAAAACTTATAGATAGCAGCATATTTAATGATGAAATAGTGGAGGCTCTCCACCTAAGATTAAGAACAAAGCAAGAATGTATTTTCTCACCACTATTATTCAACATTGTAGATGGAGAGTATGGCCATTGAAATAATGAAAGAAAAAGAACTAAAAAGCATACAGTTTGGAAAGGAAGAACTATAACTCTCTTTCTTCGCAGATGACATGATTGTATTCAAAGAAAATTCAAAGGAATCTCCCAAACCAAACCAAATCAGACAAAAACTACAAGCACTTATGGCCAAATTCCAAGATTGCTGGAAATGGGAAGTTAATATGTAAAAATCAATTGTATTTCTACAGTCTAACAATGAATAATTGGAAAATAAAATATAAGATTTTATTAATATTGACAACAGCATCCAAAAGCATAAGATACTTGAGGATAAATTTAAAGAAATTTGGAAATAATAGAAAAATAGAGAGTCCTGACATTGATCCATATGTATAAGGCCAAATGGTTTTTGACAAAGTACTAAAACAGTACAATGGAAAATGGAAATTCTTTTCAACAAACAATTTTGGAACAATTAGGCTATCCATAGGAAAAAAAATAGCATTGATCTCTACCTCACATCATACACAAAATTAATTTGCTATGGGTCATAGATGTAAACATAAAAACTAATATTATAATGGTTTGAGAAGAAAACATGACATCAAACAAATATCGTTGTGACTTTTGGGTAAACAATAATTTCTTAGAAAACAGAGAGAAATAGCCATATAAGAAAAAATTGATAAATTAGACTTCAGCAAAATTAAAAGCATTATTAAGAAAATGAATAAAGAAGCTACAGACTGGAAGAAATCTTTGCAATATAGATATCTAAAAAGCACTTGTACCCAGAATTTATAAAGGACTTTGACATCTCCATAATAAAAAGAGAAATCAACTTAAAAATGGACATTCCATTTAAGTAGGCACTTCACAAAGGAGACATAAAGATGGCCAATAAGCGCCTAAAAGAGGGCTCACGTCATTAGTCATTAGGTAAATGCATGTTAAACGACACTGAGACACCTTCCAACAGCCACCACGAAGGCCAAAAGTTAAAAGGACTGACAATACCAAGAGTTGGGGAGAGGAAGCAACAACCGGAACTTTCATATATTCCTTCAGGTTGTGTACAATGGAACAACCATCCTGGAAAACTATAGGATAGTTAATTATACATCTGTTTCATGACCAGGCAATTCCATTTCTTGGTATTTACCCAAAAGAAGTACAATGAATCCCCCCGAAAGGTTTGTCCATGAATGTTTATAGCTTTTCTCATGCTAGCCCAAACCTGGAAGCAACCCCAATGTCCTTCAACAGGAGAGTGGATAAACAAATTGTCATCTAGTCTTAAAATAGACTATGACTTAGCAAACTGCTAACACCTAATAATGTGGCTAAATCGGAAAAACATTATATTGAGTGAAGAAGCCAGACACAAATGAGTAGGTACTGTATGATTCCATTTACATAAATTTCTGGAAAAGGCATCCTGTGTGGGGAAAGAAATCAGATAGTCTGGGGGGAAGAGGATATACCTGCAGTGGGCAACAGGAAGCTTTTCAGGGCATTGAAGGAGTTCAGTATCTAGTAGGGGTATAGATTATGCAGGTGGATACATTTGTAAAAACTCATCACTTAAGATTTGTACAGGACACTGTGTATAAATTATACTTCAATAAAACTTTATTGAGATAATAAAATGGCAACAGGAGCCCTCTCTTTAAGGGTTATAGACCTCCACTGTGCATTTGGAAAGGAGTAGCTTTGGAGGACCTTAGCAGAAACTTCTAGTCCTAATCTTCATTTTCTTGAGTCAGAGCTGCTCACAGAACACGGTGAATTGCAGGTACTTTCATCCCACCTTCTTCCAGCACCAGAATGCGATCGCCCTGTCGCTGGTTCTAGGGAAGACCAGAAGCTAAGGCCTAATATCAGCTTCTGAGATAAAAGCAGGGGGACCCACAGGAACAATGATTAATTTAGAGTATGACAAACCTGGCTTCGATTCCAAGATCTATCATTCTCTCTGGGACAATTTGATTAATTTGTCCTGAGCCTTGACTTCCAATTTAGCAAAATAAAGCTCATCATCCTTGTCGTGATGTTATTGTGAGAAATAGTGCTAAACTTTCTCCTTCAGTCACTTCTCTGTGAAGCCTTTCCCAGTTCCCCTAACTCTTACAAACCAACTGCGTAACAACCCAGTTACACATTTTCATAGCACTTTTCCTTCAAAGCACCCATCACAAATGTAATTTTGTATGTATTTGTGCAAATTCACGATTAATGTCATTCCCTATCCCTCCAGCCACCACCAGACTGTAAGTTCCCCCAGGGCAAGGAGTATGTGTATGTTTGCTCACTGGCACATAGTACAATGCCTGGCACATGGCAGTTAAGCAGCAGATATTTGCTGGAGGAATGAAGACTGCCTGATGAATGGTAATTTTTATTGTAATCAATTCCTCTCCCACTTTGGCAAGAGCGAGTGAAACCGTGAAACTCTGCTATCCACCCCGTCTCCTCTAATTCCAAATATTAACACACACATACCCCAGACTAGCTTTGGAGACTCTTTTTCCTTTGTCATTTCCTTGAGTTCGTTGGTACTAAATTTTACTTGTCTTACTGTATGTGTGTGTGACAAAAGGATCCAGAAGGGGAGTGGAGGCGGTGGGGGTGGCAGGTGGGGCGGGTGGGGAGGGTGTTTGTGGTTTATGGGAAGATTTGTCTCTTAATGGCAGCTTGAAAGAGATAACCCTGCCCTTGAGAAGCCCAGCAGTAGGAGACTTTGACACAGTCATTAACAAATCTGCAGTGGCCTTTGTTCCTTCATAAGAACTTTCTAGCTGGAGGGCACTTGGGTTCACCTATCAGGGCTTTCCATCAGGGCTTGGGGGTTTCATGTTTATCTGTGTTATTCACGTGTTGAACTTGCACAGGCCTCCCTGAGTGGTTTTAAGAGCCTTATTTGTGAAATCTGCCTATCTTTTGGCAAGATTTGCCTTGTTAGAAAGGGGCAACATGGCAGTATATTGTTACTCTGCCTTCACAATTGCTTTCATTTTTTATCTTATTCTTTGCTTTCTGAAAGCAAGAAGGGAGAATACTACTATGATCGCACGGACTGGGAGTGCTTACAGAGCCAGGCACTAGAGAGTCTATCTATTTCTGGCTTTAGTGTTCAGAAGTTCAAACATTTAGATGGAAAATATATTCATTGACTTTTTTCCAACTTTTCGTTTTGAAATCATTGTAGATTCACAGGATATTGTAAAAAATGTATAGGTAGTTTCCATGCACCTTTTCTCTTACTTTCTGTTTTTATTTATGATTGCAATTCATGGGCATAATAAAATTCCAAAGGTATACAAACATAATAATTGAGTCAATATCCTTCTAATATTTTTCTTATGCATAAATGAATATATGGTATGGTTGGCTTATTTATCTAAAATGGGATTATACTCTCCAGAAAACTTCTTTTCTTTACCCAGAATCGAAGTAAAAAAAAAAAAATCTGTCAGTAGCCATAGCTGCCGCACATTCTTGTAAACAGCTATATAATGAGAGAGAAAATGTTTTAAACATTTATTTTTAGAAAATATGGCATTTTTTTTGGGAAACTTGCTTGAGAAAAGTTAGTATAAGTTAGGAATGAGCATACTTCAGTTTCAGACTCACTTTTCAAAAAAAACCAAAATAAAAAGCCATGTTCTAACGGAAGCTCAGACTCCGTTCCTGGTTTTAATCAAATTACCCTTGTCGGTAAACAAACATGTGCCTCCAGGAGAAGTTAGAGGTGGGCCATGTCATTACTGGTTATGTCTTCAGCTTTAATAATCATTTCTTTCCCTTTCTTTAAGTACTTAATCTCCTTGTTTGGGAAGGTAAAAAATAAATCTGCTACTTATATCAAAAATGGTGTTTTGTCCAGAGCCTTTTAGTTTAGTTTTGTTTTTTTATTTCAGCATATTATGGGGGTACAAATGTTAAGGTTACGTACATTGCCCTTGCCCCCCTACCCCCTCGAGTCAGAGCTTCAAGCATGATCTTCCCCCAGACGGTGCGCATTGCACTCATTATGTATGTATATACCCATCCCCTCCTCCCCGCTCCTGTCTGCCCCACTCCCGATAAATGTTGTTCCTGTGTGTCCACTTAGGTGTTGATCAGTGAAACCAATCCAGGGCCTTTCGCTGAGCGTGGTTAGGGATGGGGGAGATCGGTTAAGACGAGGTCTCGAGGGAGGCCATGGTGAGGGGCTGCCAGAACCCATTGCGGCAGGGGGGTGGGAAGCAGAGTCCTACCTAGTGGGCAAGCACAGCCCACGACATGGGGTCCAAAGGAGAAGGCCTGGTGCTGACCCCCTCCACAGAGCGTCACTAAGAGGAGACAGAGCGGGTGGAGCACTGGAGATTGTTCTGGGCTGTTTTGATGGGTTTAGGTACTGAAGATGAGGCCCAAACGGCAGGAAACCCTGTGACTTTCATGTTAGATCTCACTTCTCTGCCAAGCTCAGACCCCTCAGGACCCTGCCTGGAGGGGATTGCAGAGTGTGATGACAGCACGGGAATCGCTCATAAAGTGGCCACAGGTCCCTCTATGAACCTCAGAGAGGATGGAAAGCTGGGATGGTTTCCCCTGGAGGAGAATCAGAGTGACTGACTATTTCTCTGCCTCGTTCCACCCGGCTTGCCACGCCTTCTCTGCCACCCTCTGCTGACCGTCGTCCCAGTGGAAGGCTCACCTTGATCTCTCCTGATGTAAGCCCTGGTTTATGTCTGCTGGATCTGGATAACGTGTCTGACTACTCCAAGCAGCTTCTTAATGAGAAATACTTGCTTCTCACTATTAGCCGGTGAAGGACCTCAGGAAATTTCACCCCAAAATATGACTCCTGGTATAAAGAGTATTTTGAATTACAGGTCCTTCGAGATCAAAAAGCATTGGAAGGGGCTTTCCCTCTGTCTGCATAAACTGATCAAAGAACAATTGACTTCCATTCCTCTCCCTTTTATCTCACTATATACCAGGAAAGAAAAAGAACGCAACCGGACCTGGCCCAAACCATTTTAAACATCCTACCTGTCTCTCAGGTTAACTTACAAGTCAACCTGTTTCTCCCACCCATTCATTCTCTCAAGTATCTATTCATCCTCACCTAGCAACCATTTATTGCCCCTACACAGAATTACCTATACTCCTCATCTCCCCCCTCCCCTCTAAAAGGCACGTATAAAAATATCTGGATCCCACTGGGATGCTGGGGAATCACTCTGTGATTCTCCCCATGCGCATGGTAAATAAACCTCTCTTTCTCATTAATCTGCCTCAATTGTGAGTTGATCTTTCAGTAACTTTCCGGGGGAAAGGGCAAGTTTCCCCTCACCTCTACACTGGAATTGCCATTCTCCCATTTCTTTCCATTTTGCATTCACCAGGCCCCCAGAGCGGCCCAGAACCCAGGAGTCATTGCAGACTCCTCCCTCCATCAGCCTACACGCCCCAGGCCTGCTCTTCTGTTCTCCATAATAACTCTCCATCCCCATCCCACTGTCTGAGTTTAGTCATTTATTTGACAGATGTTTGAGTGTTTGTATGCCAGCCTTTGGGCATGGATGATGAGCAAACAGACCTCTTTGTTCATAGAGCCTGTGGTTTAGGAACTTAAAATCCTCATCAGTTTTTCCTAGGCCTTGTCACTGGACTGCTGTGCTCCCAGCTTTGGTAACTCAGTTCGTCCTTGATGTGGTCTCCAGCACACCAAAAACAAAAGCAACCCCCCTCCCCAACCCGAATCTTACGCTCATCTCTCTTCCTGATGGTGTAGAGAGAGAAGAAGCACTGAATGAAGAGGTAAAAAGGCAAAGGCTTAATTTGAACTCTTCCACTGATCATCTCTCTGAGTTTTGGTAAATCTCAGTTCCCTAACTTTAAAATGGAACTGGAGCAGACAACACCAACGCTAAGATGTATACTGATTCGAATAATTAACTACAGCTAGGAATGGAGCGTCGCATGATTTTTAAATACACTTTATTGTGGTATGATTGATATATACAAAGCTGTACATGTTTAATATATATCTTGATGAGTTTGGGAGTAAGTATATACCCGTGAAATCATCAAGGCCATGAACATATCCACGCATGACCTTATTTCATCCTCACAATAACCCTGTGATGAATACCCTTCTCAGCCCCCTTTTATGGGTAAAGAAACGGAAGTTTACAAAGTTTAGGGAACTTGTTCACACTCATACAGCTTAGCAAGTGGCAGACCGCAACCCAGGGCTGGCTCCCAATGGGGAACACTTTCCTCTCTCTGTTATGCTACAATCTATCACTATATTCATGAGCACAGGGCTCATATGCTCAATAGATGATTATACTAGAATTGACACGAGGGCTATAAACTTAAAATAAAATGAATACCAATAAAATAGTTTAATGACATTATTCCCCAAATAGCCTCAAAATGTGCAGGCTCCATGGGCGGGTCAAGAGCCCTGAGCAGTGACCACTCCCCTTCATGAAGTTCCTTGGGAGTTACGCCAGCCCCGTGGCCTGGGAGCCTGCACGGGGGTGTGGATGAGAAGCGAGCAAGAGCCCCGGGGATGGTCAGAGCCAGCAGGGTGAACTTGGGAGCCCCGACAAGGACCATAGAAGACAACAGAATGGCTCCGTTTTAACTTTCTCACTCTCTGCCTTCCCTCTCTACTTTTCTCTATCTTTTTATCTCTATTTTTGTCTCTGATTATGTTTATTATATCTTCCCCTCTCTTTTATGGGTGGGAGAGAGGCGTTTTTTTTCTTCCCCTCTCTGTTTTCTCTCTCATTCTTCCTTAGTTATTAGCTGTATGATTTGAGGCAAGTTATGGGCACGGAGTTTAAGCGACCTGCCAGAGATCCCGTTACTGGTAGGGAATGACGCTATGACTTGAAGTCTGGCCACGGGACTTTGCAGTCAGTGCCCTGGTCCATACTCTACGCTGCTTGTCGAAGGGGTGACTGGGAATAGTAGGGAGCAGCGAGGGGCACATCGGAGGCCCTCTGCAGAAGCCAGCATCCTTAGGCTCAGCTCTAGGCCCATCCCTCGTTTGTTTGCCCAGGTAGACAGAAATCAAAGCACTCCTGTGGCATGACTGAGCAACAGTCGGTGCCAGCCGCGGGCTACAGATCTGGCTTCCCCAGGCTTTTGTCACTGAGTGGTGGGCCCCTGGGCATGCCTCACTGGTCAGCCAGTTCTCAATGTGTTTTCTTTTTAGCTCTGCCAGTGATCCCCGGCGAGCCGCTCTCTGGTCTTGCCCGTCTCCTTGTCCCTACAGCTCACACTTGTATATAAATGCTGCAGCCTCTCTCCCACTGGCTGCTCCTTCCCCTTGCCTCCCTTGTCATCTTTCATCATTTCCCACTTGTGTCATCAACTAATCAGAGGTGGTGTCCCCACAGTGACAGGGATAACGGACCCTCTCAACAGATACACCCGTGCATCGGCCACACAGTGTGGCCCGACTGTGAAAGGATGCCAAGGCCATTGGTAAAGCGTCAGCGGGCTGGGAGCTCTTAGACCAGGGCCTGGAAGTTGACGTCTGCTACATGAGAGCTCTAGGAGGGCAGCACAGCAGGGAAACGTAGGGTAGAGTGCTCCTTCCACTTAGAGCACCTGAGCGAGGGGGGCTGTGACAGGGACCCATGGCAGGGCAGAGGAGGAAGCATGCAGCCATGCCATCCTCGCCTCCAGCCCAGAGAGCTGTCCCCAGAGGAATTCTCTGAAATGCCTGCGCAGGAATGTCCGGGGCTCCAGGGAGCTGCTGGCCCTGCGCAACCCAAGGAGGTACCTGTCTGGGCACTTCTCTTCCTCCTGCCTGTCACGACTTTGGGTGAACACGGCTGTGAGATTAGCAAGACATAGACGGTATCTCATTACTCATCGTACTCCCAATGTTTACTGAGATGCCTGGCACACAGTAGGCATTCAGCATTGCTGCTGTTATCTGAGAACATTAAAGCAGGAAACCTTGATTACCATGAACACGCTTATCCGATCATTGCTCAAAAGAAAAAAAAATGCAAATACAGGCTTGAAGAATGGAGTGGGGAGAGAGAGAAAAGGAGGCGTCAGGATCACGGGGTACTTCAAAGACAGAGACCTGGGTGGGGCATTCCCGTCCCCCCAGCGCCCCTCCCGCCTGAGAATAAAAAAACAAACTGGAGGAGAGAGAAACAGAAGAATCTCCAGCCATGAGAGGATAAGCTGGCTCGGGGAAGGGCAGGTTCTTTCGCTGCCAGCCCAGAGTCAGGCCACCTTAAGCTCCTGTCCTGTCTAAGACTGTGGCTGACATGTCTCCCCAGGTGAATATAAAAATACCCAAAGGACGGGGCTCTTCGGCAGCAGTTGCTTTTCATCTTTGAAGTTCACAGGCTGAAACAAGTTGCCTTTGCTGCCTCAAAAACTTCACGCAGAGAAAAGAAAATGCCGGTAACACAACAATTTTTTCCCTTCACTTTGAATCAAATAAGTCTGTCCTTTTAAACTGTATGCAACAAACGTAAATTCTAAGCCTAAAAGTCATTCAGAGAATACTAGCAGGGCACACGGAAGGCAGAATGACAAAATGCCAGTACAAAGGGGTTGCCTGGGTTTGGTGGTGTGCTCTAGGGGCCCCGAAAATCAACAGCATCATTCATAGCGATGAGCTTGTCTTTTTGTATTTTAGCAAAAGAAAGGGCAGGGCTACCTCTACGTGCCCTAGCCTGGGTTTTTTGCTGTGGTGGCGTGATTCTTTAAGATTCTCCTTGCAATATTCAAATTTTTCCTCTTTGGAAAAAAAGACTATTCAGAGCAAGTTGTTTTACTAGTAAATGTTAGTTCCTGCTTTCTGTGTGTGCTTACTGGAAGAACTAGTTAAAGTCCAGGAGGAAGCAAAAATGATCAGTGGTAAGGAGAAAAAGAATCTCCTTCCACGAGTAGGGCAGAGAAGGACTAGATGAGGAATCAGGTCTAGAGTCAGATTATGGGCAAACCCCTTCTGCCCTTCTCTCTTCATTTTTTATCAGATCTTCTCTAGATGAAGGAAATAACATTTCTAGGCCATCTTCAGAACAAAGTGAGCACCAGGCCCATTGTCTCCTGATTGAGAAACTGTTCTTAAGGCTGACTTATCCTTGCAGACTGCAGGACTCTTCTTGAACAGTGATTTCAAAGAGTTAAACTGCTTCCATATGTCCAGTATGAGAATGGAGTTTGTAGCCTTTGGCAACCTCAGCTGAATCCAGCTGCAGCTGCTACCTGTGTGTTCCACTGTGTGTGTGTATGTGTGTGTGTGTGTGTGTGTGTGTGTGTGTGTGTGTGTGTGGGTTCTCACACACACACCGGCGTGCCCGTGTGTGCAGTGACATCTGAACCAAGTTCTGACTGTGTCAATGAAACTGTTATGTCTTTGTTGGGGGAGATATTAATTCTGAGCAATTACAGCTCCCTCTCCCCTCATTCCCTCCCACCCTCCTCCCCTCCCTTCATCTGCTCAGCAAGGACCATGGACCATGTCAAACAATATACAACAGAGAAGAATGCAAATAAACTTTAGTCTGCATCGCCCAGCAAAGCAGTTAGCCGCCCACTTGCAAGATACTTAACTCTTGTACACATGATACACAAAGAACGCTAGCTACTTTCACCAATCCCTTTAGACCAAAAAAAAAAAAAAAAAAAAAAAAAAAGGCAAAAGAACTGATCCTTGTCTTTCTATCTGTGAGGTTGCAGTTCCTCCTGCTAATAAAGGAGCTTTTTCCCATGATGCAGTGTGATAAGGATTGGCCTACATGTAGTCCAGCAAGCCACCGCTGATGTTTTCTTGATTAGGTGTCTTATCTTCCATTGAGCTGCATCTGATGAAGGTTGCTGACAGCATAATGGCTGGGAAAACGTCGGACAGCTCCATAAAATGGCAGCTATGTTATGACATGTCAGCCAGGACCTGGTGGATGGTAAGTTTGGCATGATAACATTTTTTTTCACCCACCCCCAAAACTTCCCTTCCTTCTTTCTTTTTGAGCTCCTCCTTTATTGTTCCATGCACGTGTTATAAAGTTTGCTGCCTGCGGAAAGTTCAAGCTCAAGTTGTGGGACCCTGGGGTGCCTCTGCACACCAGTGTGCTAGATAGGATTTCCCCTGCTATTGTGGCCAGGGGCATAGGCCTTCTTTTTGAAAAAGGCAGCCTGAGTTTTTGTTCACTTTTCTTTCTTAAAAAAAAAAGAAAAATACAAATGGTACAGTCAGTCCCAGGCCGGCTGCTGTGAAATATCTGGAGGTGGGGCAGTCAGTAGGGGACTGAAGCCTTCTTGGCTAATTGTTCTTGCATTGGTCTTAAAACGGAGTAATGTACTTCTTTCTTCGGCTTCTCTGAATAATGATTTAGATAGTGTATTGTATCATGTTGTGTGCGGCTCCCTCATCAGTATGCGACTGTCCCCCACGCTTTGCCTTAATTTGGAATCCACCTCCCTTTCAATGAATACTGTAACTGGAGCAACCACTGATTACTATGCCACTCAGCGTAATTAAATTTAGTTAATGAGGATATGCATATTCAGTTCATTATTTTTCTTTGCTCCGGCAAATGTGTGTGGGTTTGTTGTTGCTGTTTTGTCCCCCCTCATATTTGTCCAGCTGCAAATGTGGGGAAGACGGAGGAAAAAAAAAAAGCATAAAAATTCAGGACATGGGTGAATCCTGTGATTCAACTTTAAAAATAATACTGGGAAGAGAGAAGTGGTATCTTTCTTTAATCAGAATGCTGGGATTCGAGGTGGTAGTTTGGGGAGAGAAAACCTTTCACATCAAAAAAGTGCTACATGGTAAAATTTAATATACTGATTTCCGTTGTGTGTGGACAATGGTCTCTTGTATGCAATAGTCGTGACAGGAATGGGGAAACCTTCCACAGGCAGGCATTTAATATGACCATTGGGTTAATTCATCAGAGCATTTATTTTCTTTCTTTTGTCATTTTCTTTTCCTCTTTTTTTTTTTTTCTCCTTCTTTTTGCCCCTTTCATTTCCATCTTCACTGCTTTTTCTTGTTTGCTTCAATAATTATTATGCTTACCGCAAGGGCTGTTTTTTCACAATTAGTGCAGTGGAAGACAATGGGCACTTTATTCTAGGTGGGGAGGGGTATGGCCAGCCCTGGTAGTCAGCCCAGCCACGGTGCCTAGACAGAAGGGAGCTCCGTCCGATGAGCCCTGGCTTCTGGCACTGCTAGGCAAGAGGGTTTCTTAGTAACGTGTCTGAGTTTCCCGAAAGGTGGACGTGTGTTACGCTGTGGCTCCCAGGCTCCTCCAGAGAGCTCAGTGTGGAGGGAGGCTTCGCTGCATGCTGCAGTCCTTCTCTGTGCGTTTCCTCACGGATGTGCGATGTGTTCGCCTGCAGGAAAACTTTTCTGCTGCTGCTACTTGTTGCTGTTTTGAGTACTCTGATTCAGAAAGAAAGGCCAGTTCTGAAAGGAGAGACAGGAACCTCTCTTTCTCTTTCTTTCTCTCCCCCTCTCTCTTTCTCCCTCCCATTTTATTCACGATAAACTACAGTTTACAAGGGATATGAACTCTAAAGTGGCAAACTTTTATTTACGGTTGTGTCTCTTATAATACTTTGGTACTGTGCATGGACCTGGGTGTAATCGACTCTTAAAATTATGGGCAGATATGCGGGGAAAGATGCTGCAAAATGTTTGTGGAAGAGATTTGCTTTATGTGACTGTACTAAGGTGTGGAAGTGCTATTTTAATAGTTACCCTACCTCTTGATTGTTGTTTTGTGATGTTCTAAGAAGTGAGTTTTTAAATCAACATTTTCAGTTAGTGAAATATTTTCTGTTCAGAAAAAGTCAAAAGGTTTACTCTGTGAAATTTTACTTAAAAACCGAGATTAATGTAGATAGAGTAAGCTAATAGCTATAAATATTTTGCCATTAAATTCGTAATTCTACTTCTGTACAGGTTGTAGCTTCCCAAGAGAAATATGTTGTGAATATTACTTTTAAAGATTTGTGTAAGCTTATTATTCATTTTTAGAAATTACAGTCTTTGATTGTCTGAGAACATGCAGAAGATGTACAGGGACAGGTTCAGAGGTAAAATATTAAGCTAAGCATTTTTGCATAGATTATTGTCATATTTAAT
This sequence comes from Lepilemur ruficaudatus, assembly GCA_963574885.1. NCBI lineage: Eukaryota > Metazoa > Chordata > Mammalia > Primates > Lepilemuridae > Lepilemur > Lepilemur ruficaudatus. The sequence continues at coordinate 15,181 of CAUYRT010084058.1, read as the reverse complement.
CTTCACTAGGTTACATGAATAGTGTCCAAGTTTCTTATTAGGACGATTCTGTTTTAACAAACTTTCTTCATTTAGAACCAAAGTGTTTAAGAGATTATTTAATGTGTCATTGAAAACTTGGAATGACAGATGCTTTGTGGAAAACCTACTTAATCAAACTAAATTATTGCTTACCTTTAGTAACATATTGGAAGAGAGAGGAAAGTGCACGGTAGCTACTTTAACATGGTTCCCTGGTTTGGATGTAAGGAATATTTTTTTAAAGGTGTTTTAAGTTTCTTAAAAACTAGTTTATTGTGATTCTTCTCTCACCATGACATGGATTCTTTTATTTTTACAATTACTCTGGGGTTTTTGTGGAAGAAAGGATACTGTATCCTTATGTGGCTTAATCAAATGAAATTTTGGTAACCAAATCCTGAATTCCAAAGCTGCAGTGTTAAAGTGTCCCGGCAATTGCTTCCTGACTTACTGTCTGTTTCACTTAGATTCTCTTATTGTGTGACAATGATCATAAATTCTACTTGACAGGGAAAAAGCCCAAACAAGATGTAGTTGTCCAATTCTACATCTGTTTTCCTTCCTAGATAGGCATGTTTTAGTAAAACAGAGGGAGGAAAAACATTTTATTGAGACAGCTAAAAATAAACAAGTACAAGAAGAGTAAACTCTTGTGTGTGTATATGTGTGTACGTTAAATATCATCTACATACGTGCAGTTTTTAAAATGCTGCATTCTTATATGTTTTACTTCCTTAGATTATTTTGTAACTGACTTCTTTCAAGGAGAAAAATCATGTAAGCAGTTTAAATTACAGTTGGTTAGCTATATTTAGAGTTCTGCTGATGACCTTTCACATTATTTAAAAATATCACTTGGAATGTATTAAAGACATATCTCGTAAATAGCACTATTCATTAATGGTTATTGATGACACTATGTGAAAGTTTCCTTTTAAACCACTGATAAATAAAAGTAACAAAAACAATTTTTGGACTTTTCATTCTAACCTGTGCTGTTTATTTAAAGCTCTCCATGAGACTTGTTAGAACTTGTTTGTTAGCTATTTGCAAATTCAGAGGAGCAGTTATGCACCAGACATTCCTTTTTTTTTTTTCCTCTAAATTTCGTAAGTCTAATCCTTTGATCCCATCAGAATCAGGCCAGAATATTTGTAACTTTACCTTAATCATGGAGGGTAATTATTTAAATATTAATCCATAAAATTAATTTGAGAAGCTAATTGCCAGTCTATGCAATTTGAAATTCTCAAAGTCTTGTAAATATTAACCAAAGTAAATGGGCATAGAAACACAAAAACTGAGCTAGATTTTATATTATCAAAGGTTTTTCTGGTTGAACACCAGTTAATTTACTCCATTGTAATGTATTTTTATTTTTCTTGAAAGAAAATAATTTTTACTTTTTGAGAAGTTAGTGTGTTAAAATAGTAAACCAATTATCTTTACATAATTTTATCATTTGGTTTAAAGACAATGTTAATAAAAATAACAAATGCATCAATTGATTATTAACTATTTTAATAATCAAATTTTGTTCTCAATGTTAATTAAATAATTTGACAAGAAATGTCAATATGTGTAGGACCACATTGAACAAACTGTTTTTACAGTAAATATTTCTTTATAGTCCTCAAGAAGTTGAGGTGAACTTAGGTTTGTAATCGACTATTTTTAACTAAGAATCCCAAAATAGATGCATCTTTTTATACATACCAAAACTAGTATAAGTTACAGTCTGTATTTTATTATTTTACTATAAGCAAAAGAGTTTCTAAACAGTCTAATAAATATGATAAAAATATATACGAGAAAACTTCTCCCTAACCTAAAAATCACGTTTGACTCCTATGGCAGTCTACCAGCCATGCAAAAATATATCTGAAAAATCAAAATTTAATATTTATTTAATTTCAAATATTATTTTATTTCTAGAAATGTAGAAAGGTAATTGAACTAATAGATACCATACAAATAATAACCATATCAACTAGTTGTCTAAAGATATTATGTCTAAACATTAAATATATTTGTAGAGTTAGACACTATAAAATTTGTTTCATTCAACAAATATTTCTTAAGTACATACTATATGCCAGGCTCTGTTCTAAGGTGCAGGGGAGACCAAGCCTGTCTCCCCATTCTGATATTAAACCCATATCACAGTGTCATAGGAGGTGGTTACCCATACTATTAATGAAAGCTTCTGAATGACTTTTGTTTTCCCTACGATGTTGGTGAATACACAGCTATTACATTTGCAGGTTTGTCACTCATTGCCAAGGACAGTTAGCACAGCTTCTCAATATCCTTTCGTAGACTCATAGGCGAATGTTAACATTACCATTACTGAGAAGCCATCTCTTGTGCAATTAATGACATGGAGAAAAAATAATAGTTTATTAAATACTAGTTTCTGAGTAAAACAACAACCGTAATGATGATGACGATGTTTGAGTAAAAAAAAAATTTCAACATCTGTAAATAATGACACTTTTTAATATTTCACATTTTGGTGTAGATAAATGACACTTTTTTCTTTACGTCTTCCATATCTATATTCTTTAGTGATGCATATTCATTTATAATCCACTTTAGCATATTTAAATAAAAGTGAACTGTTTGGAAGATGTGGTAAAATGTATTAAATATTCTTCTAAGATACTTTCTTATATGGGAACAACTTTTATTAATATTTCATTTTTCATGATTGATTTCCACTTATGTGTTTACCTAACAAATACAACATATAAACTTCAGACAAATAAAAGTATTCTTTGGCTCCTGTCTTAATAAACAGTGATTAGATGGTTATTAATTTAATCAGAGAGTAAGGAAACACAAGTGCCTGCCTATCCTTTTTTCCAGTTCTTTTTTGGAAGCCAGGGGTCATGTTCTCAAGGAGTGTTATCTCTTCTATCTATGGGAAAGCTGGTGTTGATTTTCCAGTTTAGGGACTAGTCAACAAAGAAAGATATCGGATGCTCACAATGTCATTGAACCTACAGCATATTTCTGTCACACAGCTGAATGATGCCAATCACTAGCTTTAGACATTTTTTTATTCCTCGAGATTATTTCCTGACATTTTCTGTGCTACGATTTGTAATATACATTTTTCAGAGGGACTGAGAAAATCTAATTGTATATAGGAAAATATACCAGTGAAAATATAGCAGGGCATGAACAGAGAATTACATTCTCCTGTTGCATCTCAATGTGCAAAATAGGTTGTAGATATTCAGTGCAAAAGTTCTTTTCACAAGAAGTTCTGCGAGGGGATATATGTAGCTATACTACATATTTCATTAACTTTAAGAATTTTAAATTTTATTGCATTTTAAATGCTTAGCAAAGAGCCAGGAGAAAAGAAAGTACTCAGTGAATGCTAGTTATGAACATTATTTTTATTTCAACTTACACCAAGCATGCTTTATAATGGGACAGATTTAGCATATCGTGTAATAGCTTTAATAACAATTTTTCATTTCTCACTGTTCTTACATAAATTTTAACCCAGCACCTCTCTAAAAATATGACTTTATTTGGAGAGCATTTTTTTTTTAAACTTCTCACATACTATGTTCATTTTCTGAGGTTGGAACATAATGGATATGTTTATGAGCACAGGGCTGAATCCTGGGAAATGTAGATTCGGTGACCTCTGGCAAATGAATTTGCTCCTCTCGCGGCTGGTAGAGCCAGCTGTAAAGTGCAGATAATCATACTCATTACTTGTCGCTCCAACCTGTCGTGAGGATGAATGAGATGGAGTCGGGGAGACACCTGGTGAATGCAGTGTAAATACAAGGTTCAGGACACAAAGCCAAGGGGCCCATATAAACGGTGGCTACTTATACAGGCTCAGGTGTGAGTACTTAGTAGGTGCTCAAAAAATACACAGGATGAGTTATTTGACTGGAACTATAACATTTCCTACGGGGCTTTCATAACCACGTCGACTTTTTTGAATTCATATGAACATTTTTGTGGGAACTGAATACATTAAATGAATCATAAAAATTCAGTATTTTCCATTTCAAATCGTAGCAGATTTCTTAAAAGCAGAGCCTCCTGAAATATTTTCTTATGCTCAGTGAGCTCCAACGGCTACAGTTACGCATTCCCTTCATTTTAAACATTAAATACTATGATGTTAAGGGTAAAAGAAACCCAGTGATTATGGAGGGCCTCTTATTTGCCAGGTGTTTGCCAGGTACTTTGGGAGGCAATTTATATAAATCATCTCATTCAGTCTCCAGCACAGCACAATGACATAGGCGTCACCAGAACCACTTTACAAATGAGGCCACTAGACTTGGAGGCTAAGTGACTTGCTGACGTGCACGCCACTGATAAGGGGACAGGAGAGGGAAGAACAGTAAAACCCTGGAAGTCTAAAGTTTGTTCCTTCCCCGGCCCCCACCCGTCGACTGTTTCATCCACATGACCTGGATTATAGCTCATCATTGTTAGCATAGCGAGGTGTTTGGCCATTGCCGGCTTTGCGTCTGTCCGCCCCTCCAGCTTCGTTTCTTGCCCCTCTCCGAGGCTCAAGTCTCCCTGTGTGTTAAATGGGCCAGGACACTCGCTCCAGGGCTGTGGCTGAGAATTGTAGAGCCCTGGGATTGGAGGTGGCTGGATTTTTTGGAAATGTGATTCCATTCATCTTTCCTCGAGACAATTAGACTCGCTATAGTCATAAGCCATCTGGGGGAAATTTTTTGGAAAGAAATTGGCAAGCACAGTGTTTCCATTTTCAGGTTTTGATGATATCTGTTTACCTCATGGAGCTCTTGTGAGGCTCCAGTGAGATAATACATAGTAAAAGACTTGAAAACTGTAAAATGCAAAACAAATCTAAGGTATACATATTGTTATCTGGTGGTGTTAAACGTGGGTGGGTGAAGACAAGCTTTCTAGAATTTTGCCAGTGTTTTGGAGCGCAATATGATGGTAAATTCTCACCAGGCAGCAGAGAAAGTGCTGGCTGTCTACAACATTATATGATGCTCTTTGCAAATTCTACTGCTAACCTTAAAAGGATTAATGCTTCACATAACAATGTACTACCAGTAATTGTTCACCAACATCCCATGTGATAGTAGTGATAATAATACCCACCACCTCTTTTTTGTACATTTTATAGGAAGACATGAAATAAAAAAAAAAAATTCCAAAATGTCATCTCTATCGTTCAAATCTGCAGAGTTCAAATCTGCACTCTGTCTTGCAGTTCAAATCTTAAATTTTTCGTTGATAAATGTTTACTCTTTAACTTGTACCACAAAAGACTCATAATCATTCTTCAGTGAAGTTATTATTTTAACTCACACTTAGCATGTTATTATAAGGGGAAAGATTTAGCCTATCACATAATGAACAGCACATTATATTGTAAATGGGATTTTTTCTCTTATTTTCAAGATCATTAGAGATAACACTATTACCAACAACTGTTTGAGATGAAACACCCTAGCACATTTGATGTGTTTTTATGCTGTATGTATGAATGCTTAATATGAATGAGCCTACTATATTATATGGCAGTTATTATGTATGGACGTAAAATTTGTCTGATTTAGTTGCTCAAGTGTGCAACCAAAATTGTAAGCCCCAAGAGGATGGGAACCAGGTCTTATTTACCATCCCTAAACAGTATTTTGCACATAAAAGGTCCTTAATAAATAATTGCTAAATTGCATCAAGGCTGTGCTCTCGTGTTTTACTAATGCAGACAGTGACCCCATGAGCACGCAAATTCTAAGTTGATCAATGATGGGCTCCAAACCTGTGGCCCAAGTTATGAATCATTATGCTGCCTTTTTCAAGTTCAAACTTAATTGTGCTAGAGGCGTATTGAAATTATGGTGAAATTAACAGCAAAGTTTTAAACTGAAGGTACGAGTGAGTGGGTAGAAGGCTCAGAAACAAAAGCAGCAAACTCATGTTTCTTTTCAACTAGACACACTCATGGCTGTTACTAAGTGGTAAGGAAACAGACAGATAAACCACCCTTGCGAGCAACCTTCATCTCCGATTTTCTCAATTCTACTTTATCAAAGTGACTAAGACCTTTCAAGGATCTATTAATTCAGAGAATTTGGGGAAGGTTAATGTATTTTTGAGAATAAATGATCAAGGCAAAGTGACTTTGGAGTAAGTGAGCTTTCTGTTTAGTTTCTTGTTTTTGATGAAATACATTTCATTTAAGAGGATTGGTTATTTTTCCAGTCTAAGGTTTCAGTTATTTTTCTATGTTTATTACCTTCATTGCAATGTTGGAAGGGTCTCTGTTGTGGACTGGCATTTTAACATTCAGTGTTTGGGTGGGGGCTCAGGGGAACATGCAGGAATAACAGAAACCTAAAATGGAATGGACAGACTGGAGAGGTCTGGAGGGGTCTGGAGGGGTGTGGGTCTTTGGGGAACTGAGAAGGAAAATGCCAAGCACTTGTTAAGAAGCAGCAGCCCAGTTGCAATGGTGAGTAACTAGTCCCAGCTACTTGGGAGGCTAAGGTGAGAATCGGAATCCAAGAGTCTGAGGCTGCAGTGAGCTATGATCATGCCACTGCACTCCGGCCTGGGTAACGAGCGAGATCTTGTCTCTGAAAAAGAGAGACACAGAGAGAGAGAGAGAGGATAGAGCAGGGTGGGGAGAGAAAGAGAGATTTAAAGTGGAAAGAAAATCTATTCGGATTTAGCCCTGCTTAAACCACTGTAAGTTGGTTTCTGAATGGAATCTGAGAACACTGTTTCTCAATGCTAACACCAAGTGTGCTCGGTATTATAAACTTTGCAGCCCAACCTTCAGAATCTGGAAAGTCACATGCCCTCCTCCTATGATTACCTTTTCCTCAGGGTTGTCATGAAATAAATTTGGGAGAGTATTCTGGATGTCCTTGAAAAATGTTAGACCCCTCTTAACCAGAAACTACCCCTCTGTACAAGATGTGTTTCCATGTCTAGCAGAAACTTTTATTTGCTTCACCCCTCCGTGCTTATTTTCAGATACTTTAATGTGAAATGATGGTAGAGAGACAGGAAAGAAAAAATTGATTGTGGACCATTATTTTTGCTCCCAAACACTTCAGTCACTGTCACAACCAGGAGCACTGTTTTCCAAACATCTAGAGCAGAGCCTCTGGCTTGAAGGAGCAGGGAAAGAGCTGTGACTACAAGATAAGCAGGCTTCACTTTACCTTCCAGGTGTCTTCAACGGTTCTTACCAGGTTTCAAGGTTCAGTGCTGATGCTGACAGCTTAATCTGGTGAAAATTATGCAGAGGGAAATAAACTTTCATTTCCCCAATTTGGACTTTGGACAATAAAGGCAGGAGAGTATAAAGTTAAAAGCAACATCATATATGCTATAGCTTGCATCTCAGAGGACAATAGTTATTGTGATTTTTCCAGAATCATGGTAGTTTACTATTATTGATAGACCTAAACAACCTCACACAAACTTCTTTCACCTTCTCCGTATAATTTCCTCTGGCTTGCTGTTAGGTGGAATTGTGGAATACTATGTGATACAGTAATGACCAAGACTTTAGAAGAGATAGCAATGCTTTTTTAATTCATAAATAGAAAGAATAACACTAAATTGCCATTTTATTTTTCCAGTAAGATATTAATTATCTTATGTGGGGCTATTCATTTTATTGCCACCAAAGATGTTTATAAATGGTACCCCACATAATACAAACCACATGTTTATGTAGCATGAATGTTCAATCAATTAGTTTACACACATAAATGCTGGAATATTGATGACACATGTTTGCTTTTAGTGGGAAAAAAGCCAACAGAGCTAATTTGATGCATTGATCCTTGGGACCTTCGCACAGATGTGAACCTTTGACTTCATCACAAGTGATTTGGCTGACAAACAGTAGCTTGTAATTATTGTTGAGCCGTCATAAATTAATTAAGAAATCAATCAATCAGCTCAGAACCAGAAGGCAAACCACTTGTGTCAGTTTGGGTTGTTTCTCTTTCCTTTACTTCCATCACATGTGCTTTTCTTATCAGACACTTTGAAAACGTTTGCTTGTGCCAGATTGGCTTTTCCTGAACTTTCATAGGGAATGCCGAACAATAGTATGGGTGTAAGGTGACGTTGCTGATGTACTGATCAATATTCTCTAAACTCTTGGCCATAGGGCCATCAATGGGGAAAATGAAAATTTATCATACATTTAAAGGATTTGGTCAAGGCCATCTCCCCAGGAAAGGAATAGGAAAATAGTATTTCAATCTCTTAGCAAATAGGCATCATTTGATGCCTGTTTGAGTGATTGCTAAGGTAACAGTTCCCAAAATTGTGCAAAAAAGTGCTTCTTTGATTATGTTTCCACCCCAAGCCTATTATTTCAAAAGATTCTATTAACCTAAAAAAATTACATTTATTGATTAAGCACTATTATGTGTGAGGTTCTCTGCTAGGTACTTTGAATATATTATCGTATTTAACTCTTGTAACAACACTGAGAAGTGGATGTAATTCCCTTTTTACAGCAGAATAAACTGAGGTACAGGGGATTTAAATAGTTTGTCCGAGTTTACACAGCTGATAAAGGGCAGTGCCAGGATTAAAAGTCAGGTTATCAGCACTTTCCACTATGCGGTGATTAGCCAAAGTCATCAAAAGACTTCTGAACAGTGCATTACAACCCATGTTACCACGTGGAGTTGATGTAATGCTAACCCAAAGCAAAGAGACTTGACATTATAGGTAGATGAGAAGCTTTATTCTGGACCAACCTACCATTTCTCAGCAGCTTTGTGAAATATTTAAAAATGGTTCCTGGATATCTTTCTTGAATCTACTTTCAAGAAATTTGAAAGGGTGGAAGACCTTTGAATTCTTCTCCATCCTCACTAAAGCCTCTGTTCCTGTCAATTCAGAAGTGTCATCTACCACTTTGTGAGCAGGGTTGTCATTGCTTGCTTTTGTTTCCCTTCTTTTCTAGTATTGAATCGACGGGGGCAGCGGAATGACAGTTACACCGAGAATCCAAAAAACTAGGTGGATGTTCCAAAACTGGCCTCTGAGCATAAGCAAGAAACAAGTGAAATTCAGTGGTTTTCAATCATAACCTAGCATACACATATAATTCCATCGAACTAAAATAATATAGTCACAAAGTATAATCTTACCCTTAGCATCTGAAATGCACTTTTAAAACATTTTTACTGTATTCTATTTCATGTTTTTAAATAAAGTGCTATCTCACTAAGTTGTTATCTTGACCCCTTAATGGGTCGTGACACACGGTTTGGAAAATACTGAGTGAATGTAAAAGTTCTCTGTGTAGATGCTGAATTTAATATCTGCACAAGAGTGCTTCAGATTCTTGTGTTTGGAGGTCTTTCATTACTGGAGTCCCACCTTTTAAAGGAATTTCATACTCATTGGAAGAGAGTGATTATTTTGGGGACTGTGGCTTTGGTCTGTGGCACTATTATAGAACATTCCATTGGAATGTTTCTCCTCTGAGCTTCTCTAAGTACAAAAGAGTCAGTCAGCCCTTAGAAGAAGGACAGGTAGGGACAAAGTAGATAATAACTGCTGGGCTGGGTCTGTGTTCATAACGCATGTTGAATGATTGTCTTCATTAAGGAAATAGCACATATTAGAACAGACCCTTGTTTTGTAAATAAAGTGATGGAACGAGATGGGAGGGTTTTAGGGGAAAAATATGTATATAAAAATATAAAGAAATGGCTTTTTGGTACAAATCAAAGCAGATAGATAGGAGTTATTTTTTTTTCCCTGAAATTTTTGGTAGAACGAAATCTCAGGTCTGTGTAAGGTAATATCTATTGCACTTTGTATATCCTCATGTGAATGATGAAAAGTTCAAAATTATAAATATTTTCTTTAGAATATTGACTTCATATTTTCACCAATCTGAATTTTATGGTGTTTATAAAATAAAGAAGTGAGGAAAAGCTAAAATTAAAATGGAAGAGAATATGGGAGATAAAAACATCTTTTGGAGAGTGTTTCAGATTACGTAGAGAGGCAGAAGAGCATCGTGCTTAAGGGCCTGGGCTTCTAAGCGGGGCTCAAACCCCAAATATGCCATTGACCAGCTGGATAAACTTGAGCAAATGACTTAACCTCTCTGTGACTCAGTTTCCTTGACTGTTCTGTGGGGATAGAAGCAGGACCTGCATTGTGAGATTATTGTGAGGATTAAATGATTTAACACGCACAAATACATGAGTTAATATGCTATATGCCAGGCATATAGCAGTACTCATGCCAATATTAACTAACTGCCAACAGAGTATAATCACAGTGCTCTGCAATAAAATACTTTAGAATGGATGAGTAATACAAATAAGGTTCAAAACAAAAACAGCCCCTGTCTCTTCCCCCAGCCCCACCCCCCAAAGAAAACAATAGAAATTACAATTGGGGGAAATGATTCTGAGCAGTGAAGTCAGTGGCTTTAAGGGCAACTGAACAATTAGCTCAACCAAGTTCCACAAAGACTTCACCTTTCATTTGTTCTGACAATGTGACTTCTCCTAGCTTCTGAGCTCCTGATCATTTTAGTCTATTTACTACTGATGTCACTTATTTCATTTTTTTCCCCCTGAACTCATGGTAAGCTTCTAGAGAGCAGAGACCCGGTCTTATTTAGCCATATATTTTCCTCTCTCAATTTCTCCTGGCCTCAGTACCATGTAGAGGGGATTATTCCATAGTCTTGTTGAATGAAGTTGAGCTTGCCTTAAGTTCAGGTCTCTTATCCCATTATTGGTGCTTTGGGAGTATAAGACACACAATTTTATATAAATAATCACTTCTGCTTTTCATTGTCACACCCCACCACCACCACCACGCATGCGACTTATAAATGAGCTGTGCTCAAAGGACTCATCAAAGGTGATTTCACCCACAGTGTACTAGGCACAGTGATGGCTCCTCCTTTCTCCTTTCTCATCAGAGGAGTGAGAATCTCCCATCTCAGTGGCTGAGCATAGACTGCACCATCCCAGGTCAGAGGGGGGAGTTGAGAATTGAAAAGATGGCCTGGGGAATGCCAAGAAGGTGCAGGAGAGGCCCCTACTCCTCCCTCCTCCCCAACCCATTTCTCTTTCATTCCCACATGGGCAAGGAAGAGAGGAAGTAGTTCTGCAGCTTTCCTTCCTCTGTGACTTGGTTTCCCCTTTTCTCTATCTTTTTTCTTTCGAGTTTCTTCTCATGTTTCTCTTGAGCCCAGAAATTGCAGGACAGAAGTAGAGGGGTTGGAAGTAAGGATGGAAGGGGGACCTAACATATATTTTCTTCCTATTCCCCTTTTTCATTTCTACTCTGTTCCTTCTGTCCTGCTTGTCTATCCCTGACCTCACCACTGGATATTAAATCTTGATGACAGCTGGGGAAACTGGGTTGTCCAGTTCAATAATGGGTGGTGTTGATCAGGAAGACTCTTACCAGCAATGGGGCTATAAATTTTGCGGAACAGTCATAGAGGTGAGTATAGGAAGCAGGAAAAGAAGTTCAGTTCCCAAGGCAACCTTGCTCAACCAGCTAGAAGGCAAGAGCTACCTGTGTCCATAAACATAAACACTCGTCCTTCATTGCCTATCTTGCCCCAAAACATAGGGCCATGGATTAAGGGGTCTTTACCCTCTATACAAAAATGTCTGTGTTGACCTTGTTGCTAATGTCTTATTTTATAGAACATCCATCTTTTCAGTGGTATATAGACCCAAACCTTTCCCTTTGTATCAACACTACATTTGCAACTGAATAAATTTATTCATCTGTCAACCAATTTTCATAGAGTATTTACAAAAAATGCAGTATGAACAAGGCAGACTCAGTTTCCTTCCTCATGGAGCTTACATCAGTGTGGAATACAATGTGATAAGTCCTTTGTTGCTGAAATATTGACTGTCTTGGAACCATTATATACAATAGAAGCACTAACTAACTCATCTTGAAGTTGGTGCAGTTTCTCCAGATGCAAATAAGAGAGAGGAGAGGATTAATTCCTACAGAGGGACCAACATATGCAAAGGCCCAGTGGCAAGAGAGAGCATGACTCTGGACCCGGAAATAGCACATGCTAAAGGGCACCACACTGCGAGGCCATTTAAATGGAGCAGAAAAACCCACACCAACCGCCCTGCTATTTTGCTGATTAAGATAAAGGAAAAATGTCCCGGAACAGGGCCATGGACTGTTAAATCACCCTACCTGCACACACACACACACACACACACACACACACATAACACCACCACCACCACCACTACCACACACCACACATCCACTGCAGGACAAGGATTTCATTATAGTGCAACTGCACAGACATAGATCAAATAACACAGGACAGGGGTCTAAGCTCAGATGGCCGCTGTTTCTGCAAGTTTCTGGTTGATCCAGCCTATTAGACTGTAGCCAGATGTACTGTGTTACCTACATAATCCTTATCAGCAGCATTCCATCTGTGTCACCCAAGTAGCAGGAATTAGCAGGCACCCTTTTGGAAAGTGGCCCAAAGGGTGCAGAAAGCAGGTACGCCTTGGAGGCATGTAACCCACATCCCTTCAAGTCAGGAGAAAAGAAAAACACATTGAGTTTCTGCCCCAGATACTCACTTGAATTGCTCCCGCATTCCAGAGAGAGGTTGGTGGGGGGAAATTTGGAGGTTAGCTGTGGGCCTTGGAGTGATGATTACTTTGTAATGGAACAAATTAAATTATGTGAAATTTTAGATGCTTTCCCCTGCCCTAGTGGCTCCCAATCTATTTAGGGGTAGTCAGAAAAAGGGGACCTTCCCAACAGCTGCTTAGCTGCTTGAGCTCAGAGAGGAAACCCATAATTTGTCTGTAATCCCTAATGCCAACAGTTGTTCATTAAGAAACAAAACTAATGTAATCTTGATTATTTGCTCAGATTTCTACTCTATCATGTTTTGTACATCTGGCAGGCTAATGTAATTTTCCTCAGAAACCCAAAGCAATCTGGTGCTCAGACAACACCATGCAGATTTAGGTAAATTCCAGGCTCAGATTAGCATAATACTAACTAATCACGAATATCATTTGCATTCATTAGAGTGTTGGGGAAAAATTGTTTCTAAATGGCAGAAAATTGAAAGAAAGATTAAGGGCAAGAGCTTGAAAATCCTGTTTGGCTTGATACGACTATATTACAGATGATTTTTCTCTTACAAGGCCTAATATTTAATGTCGAAGTATTAATTAGAGTATTGGAAAAAGATTGCATCTAATTGGAAGAAAACTAATAAAGATTAAGGACCAGGCATATGGACTTGCTTTTGCTTGATTCAAGTGTGGAACAGATAATTTCCCATGCAATGACAAAGAGCTTAAATGTGTAAAAGATAGGGTGATTAATTTTTCAGAAAGAACCAAGCTTTTTTTTTTTTTTTTTTTGGGGATAACAGAGAAACACAAATATCTTTCCTTCATGGAGTAATAAGTTATCGATCAGTGCCTTTGTTTCTGTGATCGAGGAATGAAGATAAAAGAATTAAACTCTGAAATATGAAATATTCCCAAATAAAGGGGAAAATCCCATAAAGCCCACACACTGGGCAAACCTAAAAATCACAGTTATAGATCACAAATGTTGTACTGATTAAAAAATAATAATAAAAAGGTCCAACCCCCACCTCCTGGTGGGTAGCTATTTTCCTTGCAATTTCCCAGGTCCAGTCATTTGGCATACATGGGATTGGTGACAGGCTGTGTGCTGGGGCCTGCGCCCGACTGTGGTTCCAGGCAATTGTCTTCAAATCCTGTCTCTAGGCAGCTAGGCTGCTGTGGGGCTAAATTCAGCGCTGGCTTCCTGAGGGCTCAGAGCAGGTGCTCACCAATGGCTTTGGCTTCTCGCTCTGACAGACGAGCAAGCTGAGCCTGCTCCCTTGGCGAGAAGCCAGCTAAGCAGACATTAGCAGTCACGGCCTTTGCATGTCCAGGCTAGTCTAGCTGCTCCCAGAATCCTGGCTGTTTGGGATTCAGGCTCCGGCCTTAGTAGGCATGAGGTCTGGGCAGCATGCTGTAGGAACTTGTTACTCAGAATGTGTTCCAGGGGCCAAAGCTTTGACGTCATCTGAAAGCTTGGAGATGCGGCACCCCAGGCCCCATTCCAGACCCACCGAGTCAGAATCCGCATTTTCACATGACTGCTGGGATGTTCACAGGCTCATTAAAATTTGAGAAGCACTGGGATGTAGGACAGTGAGCCTCAGACACTCAGAATGATAACCGTAACACCAAGAACTGATCACAGTTCACATTCCTGGGCCCAAGATTCAATTTTAGGAGGTCTGGGGAAGGTGACTCTGATGCCAAGGGTCCCTGGCACCACACTAGGGAAACACCTGGCTAGAGAAAGCACAGATTCAAATCCACCTTACCTACTGGGTTAGTGGAAAGTTGACTAAGGGCTCTATCCCTCAGTGTTCTCCTTTTAACATGGGGAAATGGCACCTGTTTGACAGGTTTGTTGTGAGAGCTGAATGAGCTCAGGTCTGCAAAAGGTTTTAGCTTCATAGCATCCTGTGCATTTCATTCAGGCCCTGGCCAAGATCTTAGTTAACTGTCCCCTCCTTCTCCACTTTGCAACCCACTTCCTCCTCTGACTCCTTCACGGTTCCCTGCCACAGGGTCTTCTTTATGGCCCCGTGTTCCCACTTTAGTGGGAACTGCCCAGAGTCCCTCACCCTTGTACCGGTCCAGTTCTGTCCTTCTGCCTAGGTATCCAAACTGCAAGCTTTTTGCAGTCCCCCCATGAAAGCTATCTGTCCTATAGCCTGTTCTTTTAGCTTCTCTGTTCTCTGCTGAACTGGAAGATGACTCGAAGCTAATAGCTAAGATTGTGAGCAATGCTTTAAATATGTAATTTTTGTTGGGGACTTTAAGGAAATAATATCTTGACCCAGTGGTTCTCAACCGTGGCTATACATTAGAATTATCTGGAGATCATTTTTTTAAATGTGCCAGCCTCTCAAAGCCACCGAGATTCTGATTCATTTGGCTGGGGTGAGACCCAGGCGTGTTATATATTTTTTAAGTTCCCCAGGTGTTAAAAGTGAGCAGCCAAAACTGAGAACTAGCGTCTGAACAAAAGGAATCAAGGAAGCCAATAAAAAGATCCAAACATA